>VYZQ01021863.1:9703-43536 GCA_013400655.1 Mystacornis crossleyi
TGAAAAAAAAAAAAAAAAAAAAAAAGGCGCCTTCCTTTCACAAAAATTTAGGACGTGGAATTTATCTTTGATTAAAATTTCTAAGTAGCGGTTCTGTGTTGAATGTTAACACTTATTTAAGGAGCAAAAGCTATGTTTGCTATCATGTAATGAGAATTCTAATGCATGTTTAGAATAAGGGATATATGTTACCGTAAAGTATTGTAATTAACATGCACTAGACTGGAGGGCCACAAAAAAATAGATCTAGAAAAGTTGTTTAAGTTTTATTCTTCTGGACTGAGCAAATCCATGTAATATCAATCTTAAAGATTTTTCTGATGAGACTCAACTCTGCAACAGAGCAGGAGTGATAACTTGTATAATGAAGTGGTCAGAATATCAAAACAAGACTAAAGGATTTTGATGATAAGTAGCCTTCCTCAGTAGCTGGACTACTTCAGGGGTGTCATGTATTCAGTTCGTGCTTGTGCCCTGCATCCTCTATGCACACACAAATATTTGCTTCAATGGGCGCTGCAAGAGGCTCCCCACCTCCAGGTGGAGACCAGGCTTCTAGGAATATGTACACAGGAATATATATATGTATTAGGAGCATATATACTCTCTACTTGTATTTATATGCTAAATGGAAGCCTGTGTTTTGTCTCAGCAAGGAAGTGTATGCTGCTCTGGCCTCGGGAGATCCTGGCTCCTGTGCAGGTCCTTTCTGGGAAACCCTGTTCTGTAAGATGCTCTTGAGAGTGAAAATTAAATACAAACTGTGTTAGGTGAGCAGTAGCTGTTAAAGGAAGCCACATGGCCTATTTGGCATCTCTTTTTGGAACTGTTTTGGAACTGTTTCAATTCAGATATACTTAATGGCATAAGTCAGAGTAAATCCCATTTTGGTTGAGAACAATGCAGTCAAGTTCCAAAGAGAAAATCTGGAGAGAAGCATGATTAAAAGCAGAGACAGCTGGATAGGTGAGTTCCAGCCAGACTCACTAAAAAGCCACATAAACCATCTGTCTGATGCAGCCTGGTTTCCTGACTCTTCTGTGCTGGCACACAGGTGTTGTCCCCCAGTGTAACTCACAGAAGTCCCAAGAGGAAATGTACTGAGCCAGGAAACATGATGGAGAACAAAAAGCTCCCTAGAGAGCTCTTCCTCAAGGGAGACCTTGGGGGCAGTCCCAGCTGCAGAAGGTTGAGACTGTCTGAGGCTGGGAAATGTGTGTGCGCTGGCTCTCAGCCACCATGGTGCAAATGGGCAGGTGTTCCCCCACCTCAGAATGCTTCCAGGCTCCTAGAGTTTAGTGTTTCTTACTGAAATTGGGTGCTTTGCTAAGCAGAGAGTGCGGCTTATGTGGGCTGCGTCTCTATTATCAAGTTGTGTAATGTAAGAACCTGAGAACCTGACTGTGGATCTCTCAGGAGGGATTACTTATTTGGAGCATCTCCAGTCTGATCCACTGGACTGAGCATCCATTAATGGTCAGCACATTTCCTGTGATTCAGGAGCTCACCTTCTACTTTGTTTTCACCTGGAAAGAATTTTGCCTACGTGCTCTGAGACCATGCTGCGAGGCAAATTGCAGCATGTTAAGTAGGGCTGACCAGGAGATATTATCCAAACTGTGTGCCCAGTGCCTTTCTCAAGGTTTGTTGTCTCACATCTGTCCGACATCGGAGGCTGCACCCTTCACACCCCGAGGTGAAGGCTGAGTTTTTTGTCTGATGAGTGACTCTGCTTTCCAGATTTCCTGTTTGGAAAGTAATGTTACAAGGCTGAGAGTTACCAAAGATGGTAGTTTAGACTCTTATTAGTATGTGGCCTGTGATGTTATTCTCCAGAAAAAGTAGAAATTGGTGATGTGGAGGGACAGAATTTCACCCGGCTAACTCCCAGCAGTTGGTCCCAGATTTAGGTGTGGTCAGTTAGCATTGGCTTCCAGACAATTCTGTGGGTAATAGAAATGCTGTCTCAGCCTTGCTCCCTCACACAGGTGCTCTCCACAGGCTCTAAACCCCATCACAGCGACCCGAAATGACTTTCAGCAAAGACAAGAATCAGCTGTGCTGAGGCAGTGAACTCTCCTCTCACTTTGTAACACCATTAACACATAGTTCTTACACCATCCTATTACTATCACTTCTTTTGCATACTTGGTGTCTGTTTCTCAAGGATTTCTGTCCTCTGACTTATCAGGGTGCCCCTTTCATTAGCTTCAGTTTAAAATTAAGGGTTTCATATTCTTCTGTACTTTCAGTACTTACCAGCTGACAAAGCTTCAAAGCGATAGCAATAAATAGAATCACAGAATCAACTAGTTTGGAAAAGACCTTTGAGATCATCAAGTCCAACCTATCACCTAACAACATCTCATCAACTGAACCATGGCACTTAGTGCCATGTCCAGTCTCTTTTTAAACATGTCCAGGGATGGTGACTCCATCACCTCCCTGGGCAGACAATTCCAGTGCCCAATTACTCTTTCAATGAAGAATTTTTTCCTGATGTCCAATGTAAACTTCCCCTGGCACAGCTTAAGATAACAGCAGAAAAGGCAGTTTCTTCACAATAAACACTTTGTACTGCTGCTAACTTGTGCATTCTAAATACACGTTGAGGTATCCAAGCACTGAGAAAGCTGCATTTTAATCCAGGTGAGGCTCTTTCTGCTTTAAACTAAGGTTGAAACTAGAAAGGGTAGGAGAAAAAAGAAACTCAGATTATTAACAACAATTTTGTAGCTTTATTTTCTACTACACTCATGGTGAATATACTAGAAAATGGGATCTGGGTTTGCATTTCCTTCTAGCCTTGTGCAGCAGGACATTAGACTGTGACTGCTATTATTTAATCTGCACTTTAATATGTTTTCTTCTCTTGCTTAATTTTATTAATGGAAAGAGGAGGAGGATCTTGTGGTGAGGACAGACTACTGGAAGTCAGGTGATGTGGGTTATATTCAGAGTTCTGCCACAGGCTTCCTGTGCAGGCTGCTGTAATCAGGTTTGCTAATATACAAAAAGAAGATAATGACATTTCCCCTCCTTACCAGGGTGTTGTGATGTTTAATTCATTAATGTTTGTAAAGTGCTCTGTGCTCCTTGCTTCTAAACGTGCTCCTTACTGTAATAATGTCTTATGGATGGTATTAAATTTGAGAATAATTTTATTTTAGTGCCAGTGCACTTTAGTGGGCTGAAGTGTAGTAAAGACCATAATTTCCAGTATTTTATGAGCTACTGGAATTTTAAGATTACTTATTTGAAATTTAGCTAATATAGTTACAGTTATAAAACCTACTATGTCAGTACTGTGCCTGCTGCTTTTTTTTTTTTGTCCTTTTTACTATGATGAAATATTTAGCAATAAGCAAGACTGCATTGTCCAGACTAAAAGGAGAAAGAAAGAAAGAGGTTGGCATAAATATTCTAGCTGCTTGACTTCTAGCTCTGCTACTCACCCTGCTCTCTCCTCTGGTGAGTCACAGTCCCAGTGCAAAATGCACAGAAAAACTGAGCAAGAAATTAGGTTAAAAAAAAAAAATCTGGGGCTATAAAAATGGGAAATTTAGGTATTTATCTAAGTTGTAGCAGTACTATAGGACCAAGCAATATATGTGTAATTTATGTAGTACATTTGAAAACAAAACAAAAAATGGTTAACTTAAAAAATCTCTGAAGGTTTGGCAATGCAACTCCCAGTAAATTCACTACAAATCACACAGCTAAATTCCTATATTGCACAGGAAAACAACTCAGCTAAAATTTTCTAAATGGGCAGCACAATATATTTGATAATGTAAACAGAATTTTTGCATAAAACAAACTGCTGAGTTTTTTAAAAAACAGGAGACTATTAACAACATTCATTGTGCATATCTGGATTTTTCAGAACATGCTCATTCACTGAAACTCTGCTCTTAGATGAAATCTAATGCTGATCAGACAATTGTAATAAACAGAACTATCTGTTTTTTATAGGCAGTGATAATTACATGAGGTGAAAAAAGGCATTACAAACTTACCGTCCTAGGAGCAATTCATTCAAGCTGTGCATGGTCAGGCTGTAACCTCGCTGCTGGCACAGTACAGGAAAAACGTACATGTCCCCTTACAAGCACTGGCCAACATTAGATTAGTAGGAAGAAAGGAAAGCAGCTGACACTTACTATCAGTATAAAAGTTCCCAGGAACTCTGAGAGGGCTTCTTTAACCAGGCTGTTCTTCAAGGCAAATTTCTCCTTTAAACTCCTTTTCCGGCTCATTTTGGCTTCCTCTATTGCTGTGGTGCCCTAGTTACAAATACACACAAAATTCGTTCTGTATTCGTCCCTGCTTCAGCTGAACTTTGACACTTTTACTTAAACATTGAAATATGATATTTCATCTTGTACAGCCAGTGAAATCATCTGACTGCGGGCATTGACAGAACCAACTCAACATGCCCTAACAATTCATCCTGGGTTTGTCATGCGTTGTCTGACTACACTTCTATTTATACTGGTTAGATAATACCAGTAAGTTCACAATCAGATTTCTTCTTTTTTCTTACAGAATGGATTAATCATTACCTTTCCTATATTACTTTTTTTTTTTTAATCCTGGTAAGAATTAATAAAATTTTGTTTCTATTGTCCTGATCAAAAAGAAAGGCAAAAAAGATAAACCACAAAATAAGGAGACAAAATATAGTTGCAAATTTCTCTCTGACCTAGATTGGGATTTAAACCATGCTACTATTGGCTGTCAAAGAATTTTTCAAGGGGAGGTTGTAAAGAGAGTGAATGCTTGGGAGAATGCTGTGCCGTACCCTGCATACAAAAGCCCTTAACTTCTGAGACATTTCAGTGGCTAATGAGGAATCTTACCTTGGTGGTGCGTGTTGAATTTTGCATATTCACTCACAATACTCTTTTTGGACTAAATGCCTTGCTCTCTAGTGAACTTCCCTGTTTACAAAAGAGCAACGAGGCAGAATAAATTAGGAACATTTAATGAAATCTGCTTCAGTCCAGTGGCTCCCTACAAGGCAGTACAGAGAAGTGAGGCACTGAGTGACTATATCTCCTATATGTTTAGCTTAAAAAGGTGCATGGGTGCTACAATATGGAGCATTATAGTATTATTTTCCATGGTCTTAAGACTTGAATTTGCTGAATATCTCAAAGAACTGGGTCTTCTAGGAGAAAATATTACACCTTTATCTCTTCAGCATCTTGAACAGTTTTATCAGATGTGATACAGACCTGACACTGTCTGGTTGATTTACAAGTATTTTCTGGCATTTGACTTGACACCAGAACATCAGCCCAGTTCTGGTAGATTATTTTGGTGTGTATTGTAAGTGCTCAGTGCCTTGGTTTTTTTCTGTCCTAAACAGGGCAGAGCCTTACTGGGTGAGGGAAATGTACCACTTCTGTTATCCCATCAGTGCTGTTCCTTGCCTCCAGCTAGGACCCGCTGTGTGTTCCTTGCAGCAGTAGTCACCTTACCACCACCAGCTTCATCCCTTAACCATCAAGTTCTCCCCCACCACCCAATTTTCATCCTTAACAGCTTTTCTGTGTCCTTTTACTCACCTTTCTCTACCTCTGCATCCAAACACCACTGTGTCCTTAGGTGGCCTGAGGAGCACCATGGAGGTGATGGAGCAGGAGATAGCAGCATCTGTGCTGGTGCTGCCTGAGCCGGGAGCACCTGTGCAGTGGTGGTGACACTGCTACAGGACAGCTCCAGGTCCTGCTCTACAGGTCCTGCCTGCAGCACAGACAGCTGTGCCCACATCTGGGGAGCCTCTGAAAATAGCCTGTGTACAGCAGCTTGAAAAACTTTACCCCGCAACACTGAGAAACAAACGTTATTCAGGACTTTAATCATCACAGCATGCTAAAGTATATGTTTGTTATGTCTGTGAGAGAAGTCTTTCAGAATAATGTATACACTAGAACTGAGGGAGGATGCTTGGGAGGGCATTCATTACAGTAGGAATGAGATAAACCACTTCCTCTCTTTCAGGAAAATGCTTAATAAATAAACACGTTTATGAAAGCAGTTTTTAGTTGTTTGTCCTTGCAATTCTTTCTCTTATGCAGATGCAAGTCTTGCCCACAAAGTAGTATGCGGATACCTCTGAGTTTGATCTCATAGTAGGTGCGAAGACATTAATGCTATTTTTCAACTAATAGTGGGGTAATAACACGTCAGAGACAGAAATTCATACTCATTTGTTCAGGTCACATTGACTTCCTTGTATCAATTTTCTCTTTTCAGGGTGGAGAACTGGCACAAATACATCTTTTTCACATTTGCTTTTATCAGGTTTTCTTCGATACTTGATAGAGATCAAATTATTAACTCCATTAATAAGAACTGTGATGCTAAGTTAGACCAAAACTCCTCAGCTCCATAACAAGGTTCAAGCAGGTGCTCTAAGAAGGTATCAAAGAACAGAGTACACAGGGGATGACTGCTTCCTTGGTAAATCCTCCCAGCTTTTGACAGCTGGCAATTTAAAGTCACTGCCACACTTTTCAAAGAGAAAAGGGGGCAGTGCAGAACATTTGAATTAAGTTTCTCCTTTTCTTATATTTAGAAAGAGACATTTACCAGATCTAACAAATAGGCATGTAGCATTTTGAGGAAGACAAGTAAAATGTAAACACTATTAAAGCTTTGACCTTAATTACTACCTATTTGATTAATCCTCTGTTTTACTGCCTTTTAGTTGTATGCAATGGAACATCTGGTTCAACAAGGGAAAGAAAATGCACCGTGATTACTGTTTTCTACAGCTCCCTCACCTGGGCCCTGCTCTCAGAGTCAGAATGATAAGGATACTGTCAGTGCCACCCATAAATATTGACAACTGTGTCATCTGAGGGAAGAAAATGAAGATATCTTCCAAAAATGGAAGTTATATAAGTAAGTAAGGAGCATACATATTAAATGTAGAACCACAAGAAAGCTCACCAAAAAGATTTTAAGGTTTTGCCAAGAATGTGAAAGTAATAGTCTAAATGTTTTCGGATTCCATTACCAGAGGAGTCCTCCAAGAGAGTAAGTAAAACTACGGAGGATGGAAGCACAGAAGAAGCATTCATGGTGGCTGTGTCCACAGCTGAATTATTTGCCTTGCTGAAGACCCAGACATTTGGTGGGTTGAGTGTGAGCAACTGTTTTAAAATAAATTGTCATCAGGAAACACTTCAGGAGAAACTGATAAATTAACCAGTAACTAATTGCTGGAGCTGTGCAGCATTTCCACCAAGGGATTAATATGCTCAGCTTCTCAAGTGCTAGTGCCAGTGGGTTGGGTTTTTTGCTGATCCTGTTCCTAATGTCAGCAAAACAGAACACAGGAAATGTACCAGTGATCTGTTGGTGCTTCAGGAGAGTCCTTCAAAGGTGATCATGGGAACTACAAAACTGTCAGTGTGACTTCTATGCCAGGAAAATTAGATGAACTGCTGTAAAAAGTAAAATCAATAGACACAGAGATAAAGCTGATGCTCTGTAGAAGCATCAAATGGATTCTGTTAAGAGAGGCTGTGCCTCACAAATCTATTGGCATCCTTCAAAGTCATCAAAAAGCCCACTGATACTATTTTCATGCCTGAATGTGGGATCACCATAACCTTAGACTGCAAGACTAAGACTCTTGAGACCCTCACTCCCAAGGCAGTTTGAAGTATTTCTTCTCTTCACCTGGATTCAAGCAGAGCAGGAATTCACATGATGTATATAACGTAACCATTTTTATAGTAATCTTCACTCCTATAGAAATAGCAGAGTAGAGAATAATGCACATAGCTGCCACAGTTTAAATCCCATGGGTAACAATATATAGTGTACTGAATTTTTAATAGCACATTATTCATAGTATCACATAAATTGTTATTACTGATGTAATAAAACCTAAACCAACACAGCTGGAGAGACCAAGGCTGTAAATACACCATATATTTTTTGTATTGCAATAATATGGGCCAAATTATTTTAAAGTCTGCTGATTTTAGTTGAATTAGACAAACTCTGAATGTGTACCTCTACTCTAATTCAGGTCCCTGGTCAAATGCCTTTGCCTAATTTATATCTCAATTTTCATACAGAAACTGCTGCATAGTACACAAAGGGCATTCTCTGTTTTATGGATTGGTTCTCCTGCTGGGGAAGTCAAAGAAGAAATTCAGGTGAGGAAGAACTGAACACACTGTAATTCAGCAATCTAAGTTTTTAGTACATAAACCTCTATTTCTTTAGTTCTTGTATTATCTGATCACCCTTCTGTCTCTGCTGTAGTTCCTGGCAACAAAGTGTTCAAGGTGAGAAATATTTGCAGTGTGCAGCTCAGGTTTAGCAAAGCCCACCTTGGAGGAGGGGCGGGGCACACAAGGGGACCCCTTGAGAATTTGTCCTTCTCTATGATCTCAGTGTCCAGGCAAAACATTTCTGTCTGTATCATGCATACGAGATCAAACCCACACCACGTATGTGTACGTCAAGCTTTTTTCTCATAATCTTTAAGGCCTGACATATATATGCCTGCAGTTGCTGACACTGATTTCAGGGACAACTAAACTGGACTTTCTCTAAAGCAGGACCCAAGATTTTGCTTTGTTCTTGACTGGCTGGGCGCACCATTAGGCCTCAGTGCATCACTGATGTTACTACACATACAAGTTATAGCTAGTTGTATAACTGATAGTAAATTTTAAAGCTTGCTGTATGTGTAACACAGGCTCTGCCTGAGAGTTTCTGAGCCAGTTTAATCTCTCGACAGCCGTGCTGGCACAGAGGGGCACAGATAACATTCCAGTGCAGAGGGCCCCATGACAGGGCTGTCAGTGCTGGCACCACACGGAAGTGTCAGGGCAAGGCTGGACAGATGGGTGGGTGCACCACTGTTATCAGCTGCACTGCGCTGTGCTGCCCCCTCCGCCCGGCTCTCAGTGGAGCTTATCTGGTAGGTTATGGTATGGGCAATGAATACTTTCTGAACACATCCAGAAAAAGACTGTTTCAGTATAAGAAGAATTTTGCTTTTAAGGCACAGATCAATTTAGTACAAACAAGTGCTTTGTTTTAGCCAATTCCCTGCTCTTTCTTTCTGCATTATCCCTTTTCTCAAATAGCTTTGCTATTAAAAACAAAGGATATCTTGGTAAATATATTAATTCAGCATGAAGAAAACTTCAAAGTATATCCAGTGGACTTTGCAGGGACCTAAACCCTGCGTTTTCTTAACCCAAATGGGATACATTATCAAAATCTTTCATCGTTCTGCAGGGCACAGGTTCCCTGTAGCAACCCTAAGACTTATTAAGGCTGCTTATAGGGTCATGAAGAGGAGGAGGTCTGAGCCTACATAACTGATAAAAGGAATGTAACATGAAAGCCAAAAATAATGACAGATTTGACTCTACTGGCACACAAAAGCAAAGTTGCATGTTTGGCAAATAGATGGAGCTAACTAGGACAGTTGATTCATGGTTCTAAAACCTAATTTCCATTGGGGAAGTGCCAGTGTTTCCTGTATCTCACTCACCAACCCACCTACTTTCACCTGTCTCCCGCTCTACTTGGCCCTCCAAGGGTGCCATGCAGCCACGATCTGACCCACTGTTGGAGAAGAATATTCTGTAAGAGCTGCCGTTCCCAGTGCTTTGTCCACTCTCTCCCACAGCAAGGGCATTTGTTTGTTTCACCTCCATGTTCCGCTCATCCCTCATCCTTTGGCAGGTGAGTTGCCAGTCTGCCTGCTTTTCATTCTTTTAATTCGCTCAGAATTATTCACATTTGATTGTTTAAATCCTCTGTCTTTCCAGAAACAAGTTTTGTTTCTGGGATTCTTTTTATGTGTTAAATATTTAGAACATAGATGATAAATTTATTTATCCTATACAGGATCCTGTATAAGAATATTAGATTGCTAGGCCAAATTCCTTTGAAACTCCACAATCAAGACTTTTTAAGGGGGAAAAAAAAAAAAAAGGTGTTCTGAGGTACATAACTGACCCTTTATAAGGGTGTACTTGGGAGCAGACCCAGCAGCAATCTTTTGTTACTTCTGCACAGTATCTATGTTCATTAAGGTAATGAAGCTATTAATTGAATATGTAAGTTCAGGTAATTAAATACAAGACTTATTTCTTTAGTTTAAAGGGTAATAATAAAAAATTTAAACTTGCAAACTAGATCACACATTTAGTGATGATGAATGTGAGCTGGAAAGTGCAATATTCCAATATGAATTAGTTAATTGCATCCATTCATTAGGTGATATACATTAGCAGAAGGTCAATCCATTTGAGGCTTGATGTGTTTTACAAATAATAAATTCCAACAGGTAAATTGAAGAGAAATTCAAAACAAAGTTTTTTTTATATATTTAAATTCAGAATAAAATTCCTACACCCAAGAGCACGTTCCCAGAGTTACCAGCACATGGACTCCCGAGGTCACTCTGTCCAGTGAGGGACAGGTGACATTTCAGCCGCCGGCTTAAACTAGAATGCCAATTTTTGAAACTGACCCAGTTATAAAGTGAGTCAAACACTGAACTTTTTCAAGCATTTTCTGCTTTATCACTCTCACTGAATTATTTTAAGCCTGCTTAAATCCTTAAATTTGCATTTCAGATTTGGACTAAATTTACCATAAATTTACCAAAAATTTACCAACAAATGGTAAATTTACCAACTGTATCCAGATCCCTGATCTGAACAAATTATTGAACAAATAATTGAACAAATTATTCTGCCCTTCAGGCCTCCTCCTTTTGCAAATTTTTTAAATTTACCAACTGTGAATTTGCCAGCAATTAACAGTTCTATTGGGTATAAAATGGCCAGTATCACAGGTAAAAAAGCTGATCTGTTTGACTAGTTTTACTAAAAATGATCCATTTGACTCATTTTTAGTAAAAAAACTGTTAAACCAATTTTTCTTCATTAGTCATTTGTGAATATTCAGTAATAAAATGGTTGTTCTTGATATGAGCATTTTTTCCCTGATATTAAAGGTTATGTAGAAATAAGGAAAGTAAAAGTAGATTTTATTCTGGTAATTTGAAACGTAGGATATATCCAGACTCAAACAATTATTAATAAGATTTATAATATTAAAACAATTGAGTCACTGAGATATATGAAAAAATTCTGAAATAATATTTTAGAGGATCCTCACAGTATTGTGGGTGTTGCTTCCCAGATCATATTGCTTAGGTGTATAACAATACCTTTTTACTTTATATGTATAAAATAGCTTTGTCTGGAGCAAGGACTTCTACCTGCACACAGCTCAAGGGCCGTAATTCTTAAAGAGATTTAAACAGTGAGCCTCTTTCAATGGTCAGGCATAGAGACATTTAGAGAATTGATTCAATTAACCTAGAGGAAAAAAGTGCTATAATGTGTGATTTATGTTTGCAGATAAATTAAAATACAAGTATCTCCAGAAGAGCATTTTCTGCCCTCATGGTCAATAATGAAAATAGCAGGCAATTAAAATAGAACACCTGAGGTTGAAGCTTTAATGTATTTATCAGAAAATGAAGTTCAGATTTCCTAAGTGGAAGTCTGAGCTGAAAAATAACTTAGGGGAAGTTTTTATTCGAACTCTATTTTTCTTCCAAAAGTCATTTATAAAGCACACAAGAAATAGGAAGAGACATTTACTGAAGCAGGAGGCAAAGGGTGCAGAGGAGTGGGATCTCTCAATCGATACTGAATTTGTATGAGGAACCAGGAATATCCTTACTAAATGGTAATGGAACAGCTGAGAGAAAAAGTTATATATAAAAGAACTTATGGGTCATATTGAAATAATTTTGGGGTAGATTTTGCAGTTGATCTTGAAAGGAATCATTGGAAGTGTCTGATAGAGTGATGCATCTCAGTTCGTTCCTGTGTGTGACAGTTCTTTCCTGTGTGTGACAGTGCTTTCTGGAGCTCACTCAGGAGCATAGGAGATATTCATGGATTAGAAGGAGCGAGAACAAAGAGTTCTTGCTTGGAGTGTTGTTGGAGTTGCTGCATCCACTGCCCATTTCAGTGGTGTATCCATATGTGCTTTGGCACAGCTTATCTGCCCAAAAGAGGTTTTGAGATACAAAGAGTTTCACCTCATCCTCTAGTTTTATGACTTCTTTTAGACAACAGGTACACAGTAGTGTAGAGCAGAAAAATGTCTGAGAAACCCAGGAATGCCTTAATTACATCTGTATTGTCTTCAACATTGCAACTTTGTCTTTTTCTCCCTGTCTGGCTACCACAGGTCCTGTTCCCATCGGATGGTGTTTGTATAAGCCAGGGTTATATCCTTATCTATAAATAATACCACCTGCTGGGGGTGGGTGGAGAAATTGAGGCTTCTTAATGGAACAAGGGTAGGTCTTCAAATTATACATTCAGATTGCTCAAAATATAAAAAGAAAACCCTCCAGGAATGATTTCGATGTTGGCTGTATACTAGCCTAAATTCTAAAACTGAAGCAAGAAACAGAGTCACTTGGTTGTTCTTCATTTTATTGACAACCATTTCATCACAAAGTGTGAAGACTTTGTCATTGCAATCTGAAACAGAACATATTTGTTTCCTGATTTGCTGTCTAAGTAGAAGTTTAATTAAAACCCATTCATGTGAGTGAAAATAAGCCAGTCTGACTTAACTGACAGTTGATTTAGTTTTGCAAATTGATGACAAAACCCCAAACAAACCAGAAGCTACAACACTGCAATAAGTGGTTTTTCTGCAGCACAGAGGGGTTTAGGGACCATTGGACTGAACCCCAAGTATTTTCTCTGTTCTTTATTTTCTTTTTTTGGACTCACTTTTTCTTTCACAAATTAATTCATTTCCTTCTGTATTCATTGCTTTTACTGAGTTACTGTCCTAATGCCCAAGGCAATCTCTTCCACAGTAAATTAAATTTTAAAAATTCACTTGCAAGATTTTCAGCCATGACTCAATTTGCTGTCATAAAGTAGCCAGTGTGGTGCTGAACCCTGGATCAGCTCCCCAGGCTGGGTGCATCAGTGTCCCCAAAATCTCCAAGACTTCATTCCTCCCTCTGCTTGGCAGAGCTGCTCTTGTCCTTGGTGAGAACCCACTTTGGCCTGGGCACCAACGGCTGAGGCATCCGTGTCTTCCCAGGTGGTGGAAGAGGAACTCCAGCTGGCCCCTCGCGGTCCAGAAGAGCAACAGGACATGCGTGCCAAGTCTTCTGGGGAGCCCTCCGAGGGTGGCTGCACACCAGCAGCCTGCAGAATGGTGAGTGCAATGCCATTCTCCACCTGGGAATGCCAACAAGCCGTTGGTCTAAAGGTCTCCAAGGGCTTTTCCAAACTGAATTTCTTCTAGATGTAAGAGGAATGTGGTTTATACAAGTAGCTGATGAAGGTCACGTAAGCAGCTCTAGATTATGTGGGTTTGAGCTGCATCTCCACGTGCACTGGAGTCTCTTCTCCCCAAAATCTCCTGAATTTTATTGATTTAATAATGAAACTGTCATACAGTTTCCTCATTCCTGAAACTTGTGTAAATGCATTCTTTTTTCAAAGGAGCACATCCCCACTCTGATTTATTTTAAAATGGCTTTTAGGAGGTGTCATCCTTGTGATGAAGTGTTAGTTCTGTGTTGCCAGTGTGCCATTAAAAATTGAATTTCTGACGTTTAAATGTCTCACTCATCCCAAGTGTCACAGTTTGACAGCTCTGCATGTCACATTACAGCAGAGTATTACGAATCCATTTCCTCTGTCAGGTCAAAAAAAAAAAAAAAAAGAAGACTAAAAATGAGAGAAAGCAAAATCTGTAGTCTCCTTCATTAGTGAGATGGAAATTTACAGAAATATACATGTTAACCCTGAAATGACTTAACTGGCACTCTGTACCTTGTCCTGCCTGTCTGTGCAGAAGCAACCTTTGTCCCGTGCTCCTGTACAAACACTAAGAGAACGCTGGGATAATCTTTTCAATTGTCTGCAAACTTGTCAAACATGGAGCGAGGAATAAAATGGGAATCAACAAACAAATACTGTAACACAATCAAAACATGGCCAGATCCCATTGTTTATTCTTGACTATGTCAATGAAAAGGTCATGTGGTGTATTTCTTCTTGTTTTGTTTTGCCAGCTTTAGACAGCTGTAGCTTCGGTGTCCTTTCTTTGTTCATCTATCTGATAAAACTTCAAAACATGACATCTGATCGGGTTCAAAACATTGGGAGTGTTTGCATAAGTAAGCAGAACTTCAGTGATTTTGCCTAAATTAATTGAAATGGCCTGGGCTTTCTATGTTTCCTGCCTAGAAGGTTTGACCAGGGAGAGTGTAGGGCTCTGACAATAAACTTCTGATGCCTGTCAGCTCGTGGATCTGGCTCCACTTGGCCACTGCCTTCCCAGTGGCCTGCTGTACGGCATTGCCCAGCCTCTTCCCTTGCATGACGTGGCCTCCCGGTAAGAAAGCCGCCCAAAAATAATAGCTGGCATCAGGTGGCTGTTGCTCGAAGAAATTATTCTGCCCTTTAAACCCCTTCCTCTTGCAGAGAACTTTCAGGAAAAGTGCGAGGGCGGCGGGGCCTGCCCGGGCCGTGAGGCGCTGCTGCCCCGCGGTGTGTGCGGAGCAGAGCGCGCGCAGGGCGGCGGGCGCGGCCGGCAGGGGGCAGCANCTGCCGGGCAGAGCCGCTGGCGGACCACCGTGCCCCGGTCACCCCGGCCCGACAGGGCTTCCCCAGTGCAGCCCGGTCCCTCCCCTTACGCCGCTACCCTCGCCGCGGCCGGGACTCCCCATCCTCTGTCGAGCTGGGGCTGCCCGGGCTCCCCGCAGGATGCCCCCAGGCGGGGCCGGAGCCGGGACTGGCCTCTCCCGGCCGTGGCGCCTCCCCGCCGGCCCCCGCCCGGCACCGGGGAGCCGAGGGGGAACACGACGGTCCCGGTGACCCCGCTCCCCGCGGCCGTTCCCGGTGCCGCTCCTCGGGCAGCAGGCAGCCACCCGCGCCCGGGAGCTCCGTGCTCCCGCGGGGTGCCGGGAATCCCCGGGTCGGGACGGGACGGGACGGGGCGCGGGTCCAGGGGGACCTGAGGAGGCTGCGCCGCAGTGAGCGGGGCTGTGCCGCTCTCGCCCTAGGTAGGATGGACCTGCCCCCTGCCTCTGCCCTCATGTCCAATAAGAAGAGATCCGGCTTGACACCTGCCTATATACAGAGGAGGAGAGCAACATCTTCAGCGCTGGGCTTTGGAGGGGGGGGACCAACCCAAAACACAACGAGCATCAGGGCAGAGCGGGGGGCTCGGTGGTATTATAAACACCCCCCCCACCCCCCCAGACTATGACTTCCAGTAAAATTGAGATGCCAGGGGAGGTGAAGGCAGATCCTGCAGCTCTGATGGCATCTCTGCATCTGCTGCCTTCTCCCACTCTCAACCTTGAAATCAAATACACCAAGGTAAGTGTGTTCGTTTGTTCTGGCAGAGAAATTCATGGTTTTCTCTCCAAATGAGGGATTTTGCTTAAAATCAGTTTCACTCTGCCCTACCCAACCTGAGTGTAGAGATTAAGAAAAAACTGCTAAAAGACTGCCTTGAATCTGTAATAAAAGAAACAGATTTTTAGCCTTGTAATCATCTGAAAAACCACAGGATAACAGAAAAGCAAATTGGATCTGCTGGGACTGGCTTTGCCACTTCTCTTTAAATGTACTGTTTTCTACAGAACTGTTGGGGTTTATTTTCAGAGCGAAATCACTAGTTCTCGAATATGTTTTGGTTGCTTTTGATGTACTTCAGAGAATATTACTATACATACCTGTGTATCTCAATCAGAAAATAAAAATGTTTTCTTTCTTGAATTACCCTGTGTGCCCAAGGGACTCTTTTACAATTCCTGGAGGACTCTTAATACTACCAGGTTGTTACAGCACTGGAACAGGTCTCTACTAACTTCTGTGATTCTTGAATACACTTGAACAATATTGCGAGAGGGCATGTTTTTCCTACTAACCTTTAAGACCAATTTTCATAAAGAGAGGGTTAAGAACAAGCCCACTGGGTCAGTGTAGAAAAATCTGGTTTTCTGTGGTGTCTTATGAGACTATATTGGTTTTGTCGATTAAAATGGGCATTAAAAACAGTCATTTGTTTGTAAATGCATTTTGCATTTTTACATTTGTTTATATTTTTTTAATCTTTGCATCTTCAGTATCTTTAAAGAATGTTTTAATTTCTGTTGGAGAGGTTTCAAGTCTATTGTATAAACAGATTACAATGTGTCAGACTTTGTTTCTAATTACCAAGTAACTTAACAGGAAAATAAGCACATCGGCACTGGAAAAAGGTGATAACATTTTTATCTACTGGAACTACAACTTCAGGAGCTTTAATGCTGATAGGAGACTCTTTTTGGCCGATGTAGTGTAATTTTTTCCTCCATATCATCACTTTAAAAGCTTTTCATCTTTTCTCTTTTTTTTAGTGGGTGCCAAAACTAATTTGTCTTCTAATTTGTTACAGCAATTCCTTGTTCTAGACAAATGTTTCAGAGAAAAGTAAACTATTTTAAATTTCATTGCATTTAATTGCAAACTGCAATAAGCAAATTTAAAAATGCATATGGTTTCTTGCTCATAATTTCTTTCTAAATAGTTGAAATAAGTTAGGAATGCAGTTATTGGATGCTGTGTAGTGCTACACCTTGGGAGCAATCATAGTGTGCAAATAGTATTTGGCATGAATTTTGTTCATTGCTGGTTTCAGTGTGAACTGTGCTTCAGGAGTGTTTGGTGGGAAATATTTGAGAGTAGTATCACAGCCAATTTGCATCGTAAGTGTACTTGCATTTCTCTGTTCAAAAACTGGAGAATTGGTTCTAAAAATCTTTCAAAAATACAGCAGTCATCAGCAATCATAGCTTGCTTTCTGTGAGAATGTATAGTGACCTTTAATAAATCAATACGTAGTGCCATCATCTCAGATCTACGTTACACATTTTTTACTAATGGAACAATTAAAAGAAAGTTATTTCATTTCAATATTAAGCCAAAAACAACAGCAATGTGTTTCTTCTAAGCTTGGGTTTGAGATATCAGGTAACTTCTGGTTGCTTTTGAGAAAATTTTGGTTTAGTACAGGTATCAAATGTTTCACTTGGCATATCCTCTGTGTCTGTTTTTCTGTCTGTCTCGCTCTTTCCTCCTTTTTCTCTTTCTCTGCAGGAAATTCAAGTGATTTATAGATAATTGGAGTCTTCAGCTTGGAGTTTTGTCTTGGGCAGGACTTTTATCCAGGATCCACTTTCCCACCTATTACAAAGAAAAACAATCAAAAATGAAATAATGGATTGTAACTTGATTCTTTCTTTTGGGGAGTGGTCACTTCATGTCCTAAATGACGAACAACTTCCATAAACAATAAATAACATTAGACTAAAGCACTTTGGCAAGGAAAAAAAAGAAAACAACAACCCCAGACCTTGTAAAATCAGACATCTGTAAGCATTCCTAGCAGTCTCTCTCCTGCTTGTTAGCTGGGAATTTTAAATACACAACCAGGACACAGAATTCTTGAACTCTTTATTACAGCTGTCTATGAATGTAAAAATTTAAACATTTGGGAGTTAATTCTTTATGAAAAATAGAGATATCGATGAATATTTAACCTTAGTAAAAAAATTTTAAATATATTTTGCCAATTAAATTCTATTTCTGTAATTCTGAAGTTGGTAAATAGACAGGCTCTTTAGGGTAGAACATATTAAAATTCCAGGATTCCCTCTGTGAGTTTTGTTAAAGATTTGAAATATGTACCGGAAAAAAGAAAATTATTCATTAATCTTTTAATAACTGCATTACCCTTGGGGTTGCTATGAAAGTTCTTTCCAACTACATAGAGAAAACAAGTATCACCTGTGTAATTTTCATTTATTCGATTGCATAGCAGAATTATTGAAACTTGTGAAATATTACTCTGGTAAGTTTATTGAAATGAGCAGAGAACTGTATGTGAAGTCCTTCCGATCCGTACACCTGACAGAGCACGCAGAGGCAATGTAGGTTTGGATAGGTCAGAAAAAATATGATTTAGTGATGAAAATTACTCAATGCCATGGTTTTATGTAAGATGTGCAGCAGTAGCTATTGGGACTTCAGTATTGGAAATCAGCCTATGCTGCTTTAAAGAAACAAGCATTAGAAATATATTTCCCAGTTTTTTAATACCTTGGCATGGTCTGTGAAAAAGAAAGTGTTGTAGATGTGTGTAATAAGAACTGGTGAGCAGGATGTGAACCAGACATGCAGGTGAGTGTTCAAGCACACAGGGTTAAGTATTTTTTGGGTCGCTGGCAAGTATTAGAACTGCTTCATTCAGGATTATCTCTCTTTTCACTGTGATGACTCCTTAACTCTTTTGTTTTTAACAGTAACATTTGGGGAGGGATCGCATCTGCAGAATAGGGCATCCTGGAGTACTGCATGGGATTAGGTAGCTCCACAGCCCTGTGGAACAGCAAGCCCTCCTCAGGCTCGTCAGGAGCGTGCTGGCAGTGCTCTGCTCCATATGTAAGGGGGCACGTAGGTAGGAAGGGGATCCAGCCCTCCCCCTGGGAATAAGTCACGCTTCTACGAAAGTCAACTTTGTGCCAGAAACTCTCCCAGAACGGGCTGTTCCAGAAATATCAGAGAGAAGCAGTAGCATGATGTCTGCTAAGGACATGTCATTAGCATGTTTAGCATAGGGAGCACAGCCCAGAGAACCTGACAGCTTCTGAGGGTGGTCAGAGGGTTTGCACTGTCACACTGATGCCTCTCTTTTTAGGTTTTACGAAACTCCATTTTCCCTTCTGAGACTGTCTCCCAAGTATCTGACAGCAGATGTGGAATCAGCCCAGTGGATTGAGCCCTTTGCAGCATTTCCCTCCTGCTGTCTGCGTTTGAGGGGCTAAAGGTGTTTCTGCAGGATGTGGCTGTCCTTCCTTTGTTATGGCATAATCACATCTGCTTTGCAAAGTATTTTCTTTGTGGTTTTAGTAAGTCCTGTTGACTCTTTAAAGGACAGCTTGGTATAGGATAAGGACCCCAGGGCTCTGTCCTGTCACAGCTCTGTCACTACGTCAGGTAGCTGAGTGAATAAAGACTCTCAGTTTGCATCATGTTGGGCACACTCATCCAGGTGGATGTTTTAAGTTTTGTTTCTTGCTTGCCAACTGGTTTAAGTCTGAGCAAGAGCTGAACAACTTTAGCATAAGGAAAAGCTGAAGAATTGTGGTTTTGAGAGCTTTTTATAAAGAGGTGCCCTAAAGGGATGAAGTGACAGCGCAGTGGCAGTGAGGTGGTACATGAAACGTTTCTGTATTATAAACAGCCTATGATTTCGCTGACAATCATATCTTCTTTGTCCTGTGTAAAAGGGTTTGCCTCTACCCTTACACCACAGGCTAAAATCTGTCCAGTTTCTACACACAGGCCAGGTAAACGACCCAGCACTGCAGCAGAAAGCTGTATACAGGACTTTGTGTGAAGTGTAGACAAAAGCTAACAAATACATCTCAAATTGTTGTATGATAAGCGTCTGGGTTTTAAATATTTTATTGCTAGGTTTCAGTATTTTCATTCCCATTGTGCTTCCTTGGCATTACCTTTTTATTAAAATTTCCAGCATCTGTTTTCCAGATAAAATTCTAGACTGACATTACAATAGGAGGCAGGAAATCTATTTTATTTAGATTAATATGCAGAATCTTTGTTATTTTTTGAACAGAAGACAAGCTTTGGCAAAACTCAGGTAAGTGATAAATACATGTACTTTCCCATCTGTCTTTCCCTGAATGAGCTACTTTAGTGCCTTTTGAAGTCAGATCCACTGAGTGATGCCTGAAAAAACAGCTTGGCTTTTGGGTCATCTAGGTGAGCACAGTCCTGTTGCAAAAGATGGGGCACAGAAAATTAGAGATGTTTGCATGAAGAGTAGACAAATAGAACAGCTACTTTACCCCTTTCTGGAACACTTCAGCATCTGATGCTGACACCAGAGATGGTACTCTGTATCATCACATATGATGTTTTAGTGTACATACATACTGTATGCAGATTTACTGTTGTTTAAATCTGCACTTTGAATTCTCTCCTAGTGTAGTCATACATTGTGTTTAGTATTACAATCTGTCAACTCAGATAGTGATTTCAAAGTATTTATGCACTCCTTTCAAATTAGCAGCCTGAATATGGGATTATTCTTTCCTCCCAAACCTTTATGGTCTTCTGCACAAACCCAATTTACTCAAGTTTTGCATGAGGGAACAAGAAACAAGCGTAGCCTTACGTGTATCCAGTCCCTGCCTTTACTTATTCCAGTACCGCCACTACAGCCATGAGCCTTAGAAACACAGAAAGCACTGGGCTGAACTAGCCCCAGTTAGAGAGCTACAGCAGACTGCTGTGTTACTGAGGGGTAACTATGGTAGCAGTGACCTCTCACTGTGCTAAATCTGCAGGGAAAGGCTGGATCTTTAGGGAAAATGGCAGCCTGGTTTAATGCATCAAGCTGTATAATAATATATTGCTGGCTCTGTCCAGTTGGTAGGGTCAGATGATGCACTAAAAGACTTTGTCATTGCTTTTCTCATTGCAAAACATGTTTAACATTTCAAGTATTCAAATGCAAAAGATCCGTGTATTTACTTGCATACCAAAACCAGAAGGCCAGTGATAATCAGAGCACTTGCCTGAGTTGAAAGGCAGACAAATTCATATCCCTGCTCTAAAGCAAACAGAGCAGAAACTTGAATATGGATCCCTAATTTCTGATGGGGAATAGGTCCAAATTTTGCCAACTTTGGCTGAATTCTTTGGAAAGAATTTCATGTTATCTGCTGTCAGATAATTCACTTTCAAGTATTTATAAGGTCTCAGAGACATCAGCTTGATAGCCCAGTAGGCAGGACACTTTTGAACGAAAAGTAGGATTCAGGTCTTTGCTCCAAGAATAATCATGATGTTGGACACAGCAAGGAATAACATACGCTCTCACACTCTTACTCTTCGATTTTGGGGGGAAAAAAAAACAAAAAACAACACTCATTAATCATTTCATTTTGTTCTTCAGAAACATTTCTCACAGAAGTTCACCAATTTCGGTGCATTTCCACATTTCTATCTTGTAGCTCTCCATTTTCTGATAAATACCACAGTCCAAAAATTCTTGATGCAGTTTGTCCATCTCCCTGTCCATGCAAAATTGTTCTCGGCAGATCTTAGTGGGCTCTGCCAGTTTGAAGTTATTCGCTGCCATAAACTGCCTGGGAGGACCAGCCCATGGAACCACTGGATCCAGTTGTCCTCCTTTCTTTACAGTGCACGTGAACAGTTCCCTTCAGTGAGCTCTTCATGGACATTGCAAATCAGTGGGAACAGATCAGCATCCAGAAGTTGTCTGAACCCTTCCTTCCAAGAGGCTTGGCTTTGTATTTCCTGCCTTTGGCAAATTTCATCTCCCCTGAGTTGCCCAAATGTCATTTAACTTCAGCCCCAGTAATATTTTCTACAATACTCTGATTAGCCTGAACATTTTTATCTACAAACTCTGTACCTTACTATTAATGATCTGCAAAGGCAGGTGAGCCAAGATATCGATTGCCAGTCACAGTAATGAAGGGGCACCTTGCTATTAACCTCTTTCCAGGGAGAATTATCCTTTTATTTCCAGTCTTTTTATCTTATCTCTTAACCACTTTTTAATCCATGGCAGGACTTTATCTTTCACCATATGGTTACTAACTTTCCTTAATAGCCTCTTGCTAAGGACTTTATCATCAAAAGCCTTTTCAAAGTCTAAATAAATTATATCCACTGATTCATCTCAGCTCCTCATTTGACTAACTGTCTTCCAAGAAATCTCACACGTTTACAGAGATAAATGACAAAAGATGAGTTCAGTGGTCCACATCATAAATTCTTTGTCAGGTCTTGCATAAAGTCATATTTCTTCTTTTACAGTTTTGCAGCTATCTTTTGTAAGGCTGGACTGTAACATTTCTCTCTCTCTCTCTCTTTCATTACCTGAAACAAGTAACCAATATATGAAATCTAGTTCAGCTGAAAGAAATGACAGACAAAAAATGCATTTAAACACAGACAAGATCATTAGAAAGCTATGTAAATGTAATATAAGCAGAGATGTGTAGAGGTTTAAAAAATCTTCAGAAAGTTGCAGTTCTATTTAGTTCTCTAGTGAGGAACCCTCAGACAAGGGCTGCCATCCTTACTTAAAGCACAGTAAGTGCATGAATAGCTGTGTGAAGATTTACTACTAAGTATTATGCAGAGACTGATGAAGTCTAAAAATTGATTGCCATCCAAAGGCTCAATCATTCATTACTGTTGTGTTTACTCAAATAAATTCCTGTTCAAACTGCATATTCCTATGTGGTTTTCTCCAAAACACAAGTTCCCTATTTCAGAATTTTTCCAAAAACATATTTCCATTCATCAGTCTTTTCTGTAAATAGCGATCTACCTTTGTGACATGAATGCAACCCATCAGTGCTAAGTCACAAGGTGAGCTCAGCTTCAGGAGCACTTCATTACTGAAAGTGTGATACGTGAAGCCACATCAAAGTGTTGCTGCAATAGCATTGCTGCAATAGTCTCCCAAATGACAAAAGAAAAAAGGACCTAATCCTTGATTACTTGGAGTCAGTGCCTTTCACAGAGAGCCTAGTGAACTATATTTTTATCTGTGACTTGAAACATAATGCATTCCAGCTCTGTTGGACTGAAGTGGGAAAATACTGCAGAGAACCATCCACATCACATTCTGTGACCCAAGTGAAAATGTTTAAGGTCAGCTCGATCTCAATTTGCCTCAGCTGGAGGCGAAAACATGAGGATCACACTGACCACTAGAGTATATAGACCTTAATCCGTGAGGGATTCGTAGGTAATGAAGACTTTGAATTGAACTCAAAACCTAAGGGGATGCTGTGGGACAGCTGTGAGGGCCCTGCAGCAGGTGGTGTGGTTACAGAAAGGATATGTTTGCTAATTTCCATGTGGATTTATAGTATGCCCTAATTTAAAATAAGTGAGTTACAAAAAAATCCATTTGGAAAGTCACAAAGATGCTGGAGGTGTTGCATGGTAAAACAGCCTGCAGCCCCTTTGCTGAACAGGGAAAGACAATGCCAGGGAGACACTGTCCTCTTACCATGCTCTGGTCCTGTGGCAATGATTACATTAAACCCCTCAGGTTTTACTCAGAAACTATCAGAAAGTGCCTCACCATACAGAAATTCCAAACACATGTATTTACACAGGTAAGGTCTTAGCTCTACAGTGAGCCTGATTTCTTTCCACAGCAGAGCTATTTACCATTTTGGGTAAATATAGGTATTTTTAGACTGTCTTATAAAGGCTGATTTTATCCTCTCATGAATAGGTCAGCATGCTTTAAATTTGGCCCCGAGTGACTAGAGCTGGTTGGAGCCTCAGGTGTACATTTCATCTGAAATGGATCTCTCCAACTGGAAGATCCATCCAGGTCTGTTCTGCGGGCATTGTTTTCTCATGCTTCAGTGGGAAAAACACCACTTAATACATCATCATCCTCCTCATCACCCCACCATCACCCTGGTACACTCTTAGTGGTTTTTATGCAATTCCTGATGCCTTAGCTTTTGAAAACAGGAGGAACTGAGATGCATTAGCATTCAGGATTTCTTTTTATTTCAGGAACTTTATTTCAACTCCTTGCAGCACAACTGGGAGTGAAGCACTGGACCTGTCCTGGACACAGCCCTTAAATGATTTTTGGTGTACTGCTGCTCTTAGACTTTTAGTAAAGATGATTCTCCAGAACAAACTATTTTACCTGCCCTTTTCTAATGTCCCAACTAGTGGCTCTGCTTTTCTAATTTTTGACCAGAAATATAATCTACTTTGGGATAGCCAAATAAGGATCTTCCCAAAATAAGCAGCCACCTCTAGAACTATCTTCAGTCTCCCTTCTTTAGCCAGGTGGTTTTCAGAATCCAGTGACTCTCCCACCGCCCATATCTGCTTATTTACTTAATTTAGGCTTCTCTTGGCTGTTTTATTTGTGTTAGCTTTTTGGTATTTTTCTTCAGAATATTTAGTATATTTACTATCAATTTTTATTTTTTGTGTTTGCAATCTCTGTGTTTTGCAGCCTACTTTTCCTCTCATATCTTACTTCTTTGCCACCCCATTTATTTTCTTCCTTGTGCTTCCCGTTTTTTAGCCTTGGGAATGCAAATCATCTTTGACTCTTTCACATTCTTAAGCCTCCATGCTGATTCTATGGATTTTAATTTCCGAGCTTCAAGCAGGGAGTTTCTAAGTTACTTCCTCTTTAAAAAAAATCTGCTTCTTGAAGTTCAGTATCCCAGAGAGTAGGGCTGCTTTATGTGTTTCTCTCCTGCAATGAAGCTGGAATTATTTACATGGTAACCATTTCTCAGTGGTTCAGACACAATTTTTAGTCCTTGACAGGACTATGTCAAATGTTGTTTACATTAGGATACAGAAAACTCTGTTCTCTACACACTATTTCAGTGCAGCTCTCACTAAACTAATACAGAGTTATTTTGGCACCAGCCTTACTGCCTTCATACTCTTTTTCCTCTTCGGAACCACTTCAGTGTCACTTCAGTTGCTCTTATTTAGAAGTGGGTACCTCACTCCTGCTATTATCCTTCACGATCTACACTGCTTTTATATCCGTGGGTCTGCATTTTGTGTTATTCCTCTCCTTCAAGCAGTGCCCACGCAACGCGTTGCACACAGAGCTGCTCCCCCCTCTGCAGCCCGACTTGTCCTCCCTACACAGCTTACACGTAAAAAGTGTGGTATGCCTCTGATAATTCTCATCCCCTTATGCTCAAAAGATGCTCGGTTTTTTTCCTCTCCGTGATACAGTCCAGATCACCCATTTTCACACTCAGCTGTCTTAGGCTGGTTTATAGGCACTTGTGCTTTTCCTTCCCAACTATAAGATGACCTAGATGAAAATTGTGATCTAGTTAGTTGAAAAACCCTGTAAAGTCTTTTCAGCTCAATCACAAAGGCACTTCCCATGACACTGCACCTCACTTTTATTTACCACTCTGCTAGTGTAAAATGTCCTTAAAATAGAATTTAATTTTAAACTGGGTTTAATACTTCTTTATATTGTCAAATTGATTTGAGAAGGCATTTATGTAACTGACAGGTGGATACATAGATTTCTCTTTTTTTAAGGAACCACTTCATTTTGTTGTCTGAAACATATTTGGAGTATATTTTAAACATTCTTTGCACCCAGACATAAAAGCATTGTCCTGATTCCACTGGATATTTTCAAAGCTTACCATAACATACGCATTTTACATTTGCTTATGTTTCTTTTCAGCTGTAACAGAAATAGTTTGTTTATTCTTGAGTTGTTCAAAACTAGCAAGAAATTACCACCTACCTTCCAAATCAAGGGACCTATTTTATTCTTTCCAGTTGCTTCAGTTGTGACACACAGTTGCAGCAGTTCTGTACCAGAATGGCCTGCATGGACCTTGAGAAACAAGCACAGTTGTTTTTCGGGACATCTGGCTAAGCCTTTACCCCCTCTTCCATCAGTGCTTGACATTTTGTTGGTCTTCCTCTTTTTGTCCTTATCACGCTTTCTTTACCGCAGCTACTTAACGGCCTCTTCTCTTTTGTGGTGTTTATTGGATGCTGTTTGCCTGAGAGGCGAGATTCAAACTCTGCTTTTTCGCTGTCCATTTGAAATTGTGATATGAGACTAACACTAAATGTGCTGTAGCTATGCTGATGAGGGCCTAGGAGTCTTGGTGGTCCAACCCTTTGATAGTGATTTTTAAATCCATTTGTTACATTACTAAACATGTTTTTAACTGGCATCACTCAACTGCGAGTGTTAATATTCTGCTCCATCACATCTTTCAGAAGGCATTAATTGATTCAGCCTCACTGTAAAACTGTGACAAGGTTCCTTCACAGATGGGGGAGTTTAAATTTGTGGGAGTGTAACCATGACTAACTCAGACAGTAGGTCAGTGTCAGAGGCAGGATCTCTTGCTAAACCAGCCAGACTACAAGAAGATCAAGCCTCTATTTTTGTACATGGTATTCTGGGAAATGGCAATACAGATGAATTTCGGAGCCAGTGTTTACTTGTAAATGCATGTCTGCATTTCTGTATGTTATTAATTGCATGCTTCTCTGTGTGCTCACCTATACATGCGTACATGGTATAGATGAAAAGACCCCTTTCTTTGTGCTCTTTGCTCTCTTTCTGTGTCACTTTATCAGGAGTTGTCTCTGTTGTTGTTCCTCTGAGCGTTGTCAGGGAGGCAGTGCCCTCCTTGCTGCAAGATCTGCATAATGAGTTCAGACAAAGCTGGAGCTGGTGATGTTGCTTCCCTCTGTACTTCTCTTTAGGAGGAGGAATATTCCATCAGTGCAAAACGGTGACAGTACTGAACTCCAGTTCTGGGATTGCTTCTATTCACGTCTCAAAGGTTTTGTTTTAGTAAGGCACTCCAGCATGGAGGGAGAAGGAAGGCTCTCCTGTTTGGATGCCAGGCAGGAGCCCAGTGCAGAACATGCCCACTGACTGGTGCAGCACAGCTCTTCCTCTCAGCAGCCAAGACAATTGCTTTTAATGTTTGGATTCTGCATGAAACACAAATGTGTTCGTGATCTTGCTCCCTGTCTCAGTTCATTTCTTTCCTTGAGAGAGCAACAGGACAAATCCTTTGATAACTTATGTCCTGGTTAGAAGCCTTTACCTGCTTTCCCAGAGCGACTCCTGTGACTGGGAACCTTTGTAGTCAGCTCCTCCAGCTGTTTGCCTAATGGTCTTTGGGGAGACTGAAAGCAGTGAACCAGGAATAGCAACATTTGACTTCAGCCAGGTCCCATGGGAATTTAGTTTTTACTCACTGGATTAGCAACATACCTTATACCAGGTACCTGCCAGAGGTTGCATGCCATGAACCTTCACAAACAGCTGTCACTGCGTGCTCCTTGCAGAAGCGCTGACACGTTTGCTGTAATTAATACTGACTTCTGTACCTTTACATACCAGTAGTACTTGCAATGTCTGGGTGAAAAATTTCTCAGATTAAAGTCTTGATAGTGATTCTAGCCATTTAGCGATCATGTGTCATTGCGTTCACTACAGGAATAAATCCTGTCGTGTAAACAGCGGGGAAACTAATGAGGTTTGCCCATATTCTGGCATCATTGCAAGGCGCTCCAGCAGAGAAAAATGGAGTTTGGTTAGAAAGGGGATAAGAAACATGAATTTTAACGGAAATGGGAAGAGGGGAATCTTGGGACTGTATATATGAATATTCAAGCTTTTTAAGGAAGGCTCTTTATTGATGAGACTTACAGCGCACTTTGCTCATTTAAGGAAGGCTCAGTATAACCAGGTTTTGGGTTTGCCCTACTCCACGTTTTTAATACTGTATGTTTGGTAAAAGTTTAGGATCATGTTTTTCATTTACAGACTCAAAGTTACTAGTCTGTTTCTATTTAAAGGTAAATAGAAGAGCTCATTTTTCATGCAGGCCTTCATCTCTATACAGAATAGCCTGCCAGTCATACATATATAAATGTTAAATTCTATCAATCATTGGCATAATTTTGGTATATCCTCAAGTGTTCTATTTGACTGAGACTGTAATCAGCTCTTGCAAGAACACTCCACATCCAATTTTACCCTTAGCACCACAGTGTACTTTGAGGTGTAAATCTGTCAGGTATCCAAGCACAGCAGGATACTTTGACAGTTTAAACCCAGTTCTCCCCAATCAACCTTATGAATAATAAAAAGCAGAATGGCCTATTCCAGTTTTGCATATGTAAAGGCAATGACTTAATCAACAGAAAGAACTGGAGGAGAAATCAGAGCTGAACTCTGAGGATAGGGAGTCTAACAGTTTCTTCTCTCCAGAAGAATATTCTAAACTAAATAAATCGGTATTTTCGAAGACTTTTTATTGAAAAGAATTTCCAGCCTGAGAGATTTCATTGCAGCATTGAATGAGAGGTGTTGGGTTCCCTTGCATCTTCTTGAAAAGCAAAAAGAATTTATAAATCAGACTTCTGGGAATTGTTATCTCACAGCTTCTTCTAACACAACAATTTGTTTTAAAGGCTTTCACCAAAGATGTCATAAGTGGTAATCCCTATGTTGTAAGTGGGTACTTAATGTGATTTAACTTAATGCTGATGATGCAAAGCTATTCTCCCCCAAAGCCCATTAAGAACATCCAATTTTCTGGTAGACTAACACTCCTGCTTACTATCGTAGAGATAAGTGACTGTTTAACCAGGACAATAAGGAATACTTTCAAACCAAGTCTGCAAAGCTGGCCACAAAACTGTTCTTTGTGAAAGTTCAGGCTTTGAATGTAAATGTCACAAGCTGAGTTTTTTTCTTTTTAGGAGTAGTTTGAATTTTTTACATACAGGCACTTCGCATCATCTTAATGGGTGTACTGGTGAATATCATTAGTTATGATATCAGTAGCCATGGTCTCGTAAGAAAAAGACCAGTGCGAGCCATTTGTGTAAATTAAGTAAAGAAACTGATAAACAATGAGTTTTATTTCATGTCTCTCTAAAGTGAAGTTATTTCTAACAATTTATCCAAGATAGATCTTTTCACACCACATGCTTTTTGTGGATTCTGTACATGCAGAATGGCACAAAAGGAAATGTCTCTGGAATCGTTAACAAAATATGCTAACAGTAATATCTGAAAAGCTTCAGGATGCAAAGTAGAAGCGAAGGGAAACTTTTCAGGAGCTTAAGGCTGCTCACTTGGGTCTAATATAGACTTAGCACTTTGCAGGTCAGTGGCTCTGCTATTTGTCTCTGACCTAACAGATCTGGAGTTCTTCACATCAAAACCAAGTCTTGCTGAGCTGAGATCAAACGTGTTAAGGTAAGGATCTTGCCAGTGATTTATCGTGCCAGGGAGGGTGATCAGGCCATAAGGGGCCACTGCAAATGAAGCTGACATTCCAGCAATTTCTCATGTGTAGTTATAAGGTAATTTTCTCAGGCAGAGCTTTTAAGTCAAAATAAATTTGCTCTTTGTATTTTTCTGTGTTGTCTATAATGTCTGAAATCCTAGGAGGAATATTTATTTTTGCAACACAGCTAATTTCTTAGTAAGAACTTGTTCTTGGTGATGAACATTTAAAATGGCAGTTACCTACAAGGGAGATTAAATTCTTCCAAATGGCAGAGCATGTTTCCCATGTACAGATAAAAAGCTCACACTGTTTTCTGTCACACATAAGGAGCACACGGGACATGCAATGCACAAACAATGCAAAACACAGGAGAACTACACAGAGTAATAGGAGTCTTGTTTGTACAAACCCCTCCTCATTCCCACCATTTCAAATGAGTGCTTGTGGAAGGGTTTCCAGGATCAAGTTCTTAATAGCCACAACTTCATTAAAGCCCAGTGACAGGCCCAATAATTGATTCTGTAAACAAATACTCCCTCCTCTCCACTCTCAATTTAGTGGATTTTTAAAAATCTTTCATTATTTCATTTTTTAAGGTGCAATAAGTGACATCAAGGTTCATACTCCATAAAAGCCACTGCCATCCTTACCCAACTCACACACTGATCTTGTCTTTGTCTTTGTTACTAGTGAAAATGGAGAGGATACTTAATTTTTCAGTCATCCTAGTTTCCCAAGCAATGTTTTCCAATGAAGTTAAACAAAGAGAGTGAATGTTCTCCAGCAATTAAAGAGTCCTGCTGATGAGAGGATAAGTAAAGCTTGGGAGCTTAATTTCTTAGGAATACATGAAATATTACCTGAGCTATGTTTTGCTCCTGTATTGTTCGACTAACAGCAGATAAATTCTTCATTAACTGAAAAAAGTAAAAATTACTTTGAGGAAAGCCTTTATGTGCTGCTAGCAAAGTTTCTTCCCACAGGTTTAATAAGGCAGCCAAAAGGAGTGAAATGTTTGTGGTGGGTATAGTTCAACAGACAATACAATCTGAAGTTTCTTCTCTTTAGATTAATTTTCTTGAACAACCAGGTGCAAAATAATCCCTTTAATGAGACTAAATTGAAATAACGGATGCTGTATCAGCATGTGGCACAGTGAGAAACTAAAATAGAAAAGGGTATCATCACAGTTTGGCAGCCTGGTTTTTGTGCAGGAAATACTTGGGGGGAGGAGGAAAGTAAGCACGCTACTGCATGTTGTTAAGACTTATTTAATCTTCTTAACTAATTACTCACACTTCCTAATTCAAAATCATACAAACAAAAATGTTTAGATAAGCTGGGAGTTTTTTCAAATGTGTGCCCCCTACAGCTTAGAAAACAAACATGACAGGTTTCCCCTGTCTGATGTGCTGCCATTTGCAGAAGAACAGACCCTACTCCCAGAAAGACAGAAGACTAATTAAGACAGGAAGACAGGCAGGTCAAACATTTGGTGTGAGGGATGTGGGACATAGGGGAGAAAAAATCATGTTACATTCCACTTTCACAGCAGACTGACAGGAGGCTTCAAGCCCTTTCTCTGATTCCATTTGCTGCTCAGAGACCCTGGATTCCTCTGGTTTCTCCTCCCATCACACCCCTTTCCTAGCATACCATTCTCTAAACCTCTTCTATCTGTGAGCTGGCTCAGTGGGGGCCTTGCCCTATCTGCCTTTAAACACCTGAACAAAACATCCAGGGGAGTGGAACAGGGCAGCAGCCCCTGCAGACAGGTCCTGCTTTGCCCTCTCCTCCCACCTCTGGGACTGAAAAGAGACCGAGCTCCTGCCACCATTAGGGCTCGATCATGGGAATCCTCCTCCAGGTCCTGTTGGCCATACTGAAGCCTGACTTCATTTACACAGGCTGACATGTCACCGAACCTTGATGTATTCACCTCTTTTAAATACCTGGCTTCTGATCCAAAGTCCACTTGTATGAAGGACTGGCTTTGATTTCGGTAGAGTTGACTCAGGCCTTGCTACTTGGGATTTACACCCAGAGAAGGTAAACACCTTGGTCTTCTCATCAGACACCTACCTTTGGCACAGGACTGGGCTTGCACAAGCATAATTGTACCAGAGCTGGCCACACTGCTGCACTGACAGTGAAACCAGAGCAGCCCCACTCACTTCTTGGGCATTTTATTTCCAATTCCACTTTTTTGATCCTCCTGCTGTAGAATGTTTGCAAAGGTTTCAAATTCTCCAACCCTCTCAGTACACTCACAAGTTTAGACTCTTGAGTGAAATTTCAAGCTTGAATTTATGAAGGAAATCCCCATTTATGGTACACCACATCCAAAAGCCATGACATTTTCCTTCAGGCTCTGAGGTCCAAATGAGATTTTAAAAAAGGATGGGCACCCCACAGCACACAGAGCTTTGAAACAGCTCTTTTTCCTTTTCAAATTTTTTTTTTTTGTATGGTGTGAGGGGTGTGACTAAGGAGAGAGAAGGACAACCCAGCAGCCAAAGAGGAAAAAGAAAAATCAACATATTCTGGTTTTGTTTGGCCTTTCAGATCTCACAGGCTCTAGAGCATGTGTCAAGTTTCCAGTGAAATAGCTTTGTTTCCCAGTACAAACATCCCTCTGGAGGCTGTTGCCGCTGATTCCTTTCCCTCAACTGGGGCCTGATTCAGCTCCCACTGAAATCAGCTGGATTTTTCCTTTTGTTCTACTCTGGACCTCTTGTAGCTGAAAACCAGCTATGCCCACGGGACCTTGCTTGCCAGACTTAAATCTGGTGCCAAGTTGTTCCTGTACAGTTCACTGTTACTCTCATACCATTACAGTTCCTCCATAGATGAAAGGCATCTCACTTAAGAACCCAAATCTGGCTAAGTTCTGAGGATGATTCTGCTCTGGGGTAATTAATGACATGAGAACCACCTGTGCTTGGGTGCTGGTCCAGCCAGGCTGCCTTGGCTTGTGCAGGGCTATCCACTGAGAGCACTGCAGCCACTGGCACTGCCCCAAGAGGTTCATTCATGGCTCAGAAGCAGGATTCTGCACTGACAGTACTTGGGGAGGTTGGCCTTGAAGCCCATTACTCACCTTTTGTGAACTGCCAGCAAGAAGCAGTGACTCTTGCTGGTCACCTGAACAATCGTCTTTAAAATAAAATAAAATGGCACTGCTGATCCATGACTGGTCATTCAGCCATCGGACTGCTGGCATTGGCTTTTGCTTTCCTAGTGCCTTCTTATAAACCAGGTTTTCACTAATTCCATAGCCAGCTGTTGGCTTCCAGTCACTCCCAGGAGCACCTCACAACACACTCTAGAATGTGAGAGATTTGCTGTATCAAGAAAGTCATAAAAGTGAAGGAAAACGAGGCTTGTGAAAATAAACAAGCTGCACCTTTGATTGGCAATCCCACCTAGTTCATTCCCTTACAATCGTACTAATTGTTAGGACTCTTGAAATGTTTCCCAAGGAGAGGAAATGAGATGGGAAAGGATATGAAATTTCCTGACCAGACTAAGGCACAGGTGCCCGGTATCTGGGATGTTATGCAGTATTTACCACGGGAAATGCTGCTGCTGGATTTTTTGCATGCCTCTAAAATTGTTGTCCATCCCCCCCCTCCTCGAAAAAGAAGTGCCATTATGCATTTCCTAATGCCTCCAGCTCCGAGAAGATGCTGAGGGCCAAGCAGCTGTGATTCTCCTATAAAGTACTTTGGCATCTGATGCCCCCTCCCCCATCTCTGCAGATTTAGTGTCAAAAGCTCTCTAAGGAAAAAACCACATATGAAAAAAACATCTTTGATGGAATGAAATTATAACCAGCTACTAAATCAATTGAGTTAGGAAATTCCCATTCCTTCCTCCATTCATCCAGAACCAAATCTCCTGTGGGAAGCCATTATTATTTGGATGTTAAAATCCTCTTCCTGTACCAAAAAACATTTCTGGAGTTGCAACAGCACAAAAACCTTGTTTATTAAATCCATGGGAAAATAATTCCACCTCCAAAGAGCTGAATGCTGGGCCACTGTCTGTCTGCTGCCTGAAGTTCTTAGTGAAACAGCTGGGGAGCCTGAAGAAAATGTCTGATGACATCATCACTAAGCAATATCGAATTAAGAATGTAGATCATCATTTCACTCACACATCGTTTGAGAACATTTTCAAGAAAGGAAATGAAAAGTTACATTGTTGCCACCTGTGTTGATTACTCTTAAGAATTAAGAGAGCCCAAATTACTTTTTTCTTCCTGTATATTTTAGGGAAAGACAATACAAAAACAGAGAGGAAGTGAGCATGCGGGAATCCCCAGTGAATGTAAAAATCAGTTCCATTTCCCAAATCCAGGGCTAGCCCCTGGCTCAACAGCAGAGGGAATTTGTAGTGTCATGAAACCAAAGTTCCTTCAACTAAGAGCTGCAAAAGAGGTATTAGTTCTGTGCTGCATTTTAATTAATTATATTTATACACACACTCATAAAGATAGTTGTTCAGTACTTCCTTGGTGGTACATAGTAACAAAAACACAAAACAGGTTTTCTCACTGGTCTAAATTTTACTACTGGTGCAGTGCAGATTAGAATGCCCAGCCTGGCTTTGTACACATCCCTTCCTCTTTGAATACTTACCACGCCAATTACCTGCATGGTTTGAAATGAACATTAAGTTGCTAATTATTACTAAGCCAGCTGGGACAGATGGCTACTGAAACGAGATTGTAGTTGTTTATTTGCAAAGCTAAATTTGCTTTGTGTTATGCTAAAAACATTTACTCTTGGCTTGATTTCAAAACTGATGAGCACCCAAAATGCTATGGAACTCAGTGTGT
>VYZQ01021863.1:43788-57462 GCA_013400655.1 Mystacornis crossleyi
AGCTCCGAGAAGATGCTGAGGGCCAAGCAGCTGTGATTCTCCTATAAAGTACTTTGGCATCTGATGCCCCCTCCCCCATCTCTGCAGATTTAGTGTCAAAAGCTCTCTAAGGAAAAAACCACATATGAAAAAAACATCTTTGATGGAATGAAATTATAACCAGCTACTAAATCAATTGAGTTAGGAAATTCCCATTCCTTCCTCCATTCATCCAGAACCAAATCTCCTGTGGGAAGCCATTATTATTTGGATGTTAAAATCCTCTTCCTGTACCAAAAAACATTTCTGGAGTTGCAACAGCACAAAAACCTTGTTTATTAAATCCATGGGAAAATAATTCCACCTCCAAAGAGCTGAATGCTGGGCCACTGTCTGTCTGCTGCCTGAAGTTCTTAGTGAAACAGCTGGGGAGCCTGAAGAAAATGTCTGATGACATCATCACTAAGCAATATCGAATTAAGAATGTAGATCATCATTTCACTCACACATCGTTTGAGAACATTTTCAAGAAAGGAAATGAAAAGTTACATTGTTGCCACCTGTGTTGATTACTCTTAAGAATTAAGAGAGCCCAAATTACTTTTTTCTTCCTGTATATTTTAGGGAAAGACAATACAAAAACAGAGAGGAAGTGAGCATGCGGGAATCCCCAGTGAATGTAAAAATCAGTTCCATTTCCCAAATCCAGGGCTAGCCCCTGGCTCAACAGCAGAGGGAATTTGTAGTGTCATGAAACCAAAGTTCCTTCAACTAAGAGCTGCAAAAGAGGTATTAGTTCTGTGCTGCATTTTAATTAATTATATTTATACACACACTCATAAAGATAGTTGTTCAGTACTTCCTTGGTGGTACATAGTAACAAAAACACAAAACAGGTTTTCTCACTGGTCTAAATTTTACTACTGGTGCAGTGCAGATTAGAATGCCCAGCCTGGCTTTGTACACATCCCTTCCTCTTTGAATACTTACCACGCCAATTACCTGCATGGTTTGAAATGAACATTAAGTTGCTAATTATTACTAAGCCAGCTGGGACAGATGGCTACTGAAACGAGATTGTAGTTGTTTATTTGCAAAGCTAAATTTGCTTTGTGTTATGCTAAAAACATTTACTCTTGGCTTGATTTCAAAACTGATGAGCACCCAAAATGCTATGGAACTCAGTGTGTAATGCTTGTGAAATGCAGGTCCTGTGCAAAATGCAACGTATGATTTTCTTCCAACTACACATCAGCAGTCTCAAAGTAACTTAGGATTTTTACATTGTAACTTTGGAGTTTACTTTTCCTTTGTATACTTTTTTGGTATGATGTGGTATAGCCAAGGCTCTGAACAGTCACTTGACCTGGAGGATGATTTGGATTGCTTTCTTGAGCAGCCCTGTGGAACTCTGTCAACAGAGGCCATATATAATTAACCTAGAATTATAATTATAGGCAGGATTTGAACCTAGTGAAGACATGGTGGGACCATTATTTTGCAAAGTTCTAGCAAAAGATCTATGAGACCACATGTCTGTGAGCAAGAGGTTATTGTCAGTACCAGGAGGGCTGTTCTTTTTAGGAAAATCCATGCTCTTTCCATCTTTCCTTTGGAAAGGAAATGAAATTGCCCAGAGACCTATGTGACGAGATCTCCTGAGAATGATGGCACTCCCAGGGGCATAATGTTCACAGGGGCAACTGGGAGTTTGCCCCAGGCCTGTCACATTGCACTGTTTGAAACGGCCCCTCCCAGCCCCCCAACCTCACATACCCCAGCACCTGCACCCCCAGCACTGCACCCCCAGCTCTCCTGCTGACCTGCTCTGCTGGCCCCTTTGGCACCCCTGGGGAACAAACGTAATCGGTTTCCTCCTTAGCCCACTGCACACCAACTGCAGCCAGACTCCTCACTTACAGGAGGCCTTGTGTACTTTGCAATTGGGTTTGTTCTCGGCTAAACTGCTGCACTGACAGGGACACCGCAGTACAGCAGCGAAGTTTGCCTTTTATCTTCTTGCTCTGACGTTACTGCCATTACTGGCTCTGCTGAGAGTAAATGGCAAACAAAATGTTTGTGTATTCCAAGATTTTTCAAGTGTTCCCTTCTTCCCTTCGCCTTTTGGCACAATGCTATTGATAGCACCCGACAGGCCAGATTATTTAACTACCACAATACCACATAGCAAATGCATGACATACTATAGACTTTTTCTTCTCCCCGACGCATATCACAAAGGTAACACTAGGACTCAAACAAAAACACATTACATCAGTAACTCCTAGAACACTCAAGTGGTTAATCAGTTACCTTTTATTTACATATATATGCTTAATGCTGAATTAAGTTGTAAAAACCAAAGGCTGATTTATAGCCCCAGTCAGCCTTATTTAACATTGATTCCAGGGGAATAGTAAATGTGAATAGCCTTCACAATTGAGGTTGAACAATGAACTCACTGGGTGTTGTCCAATTTGTAGCATGATTTACATGGAAGCAAGCCCTTCTTTTTCTAGGGTTACCCCTTTTTTATCTGGTGTTTAGGATGGGTTATATATAATCCATAGATAGGACCATTTGCTGTCAAATATTCTCCCTGATTTAGAGTTAGCCTTTACCATGGTCACTATAAATAAGGGAGAAAAAAACCCCAATTTGAGGCTTTGCAGGGATTCCTTGTTCTTGCAATATGTCATCGCTTCTCCATTCCATGGCATTTTTACGAAGTGGCCATAATGAAAGTCAGATTAAATGTACAGGATATATACGTTTAATCAACAGCCTTGGAGTCAGTAGTGCTGGAAGAGTTATAAAAGCCCCTGTGAATGCAAATTTATTGCAAAAGAATCTGCATCTTGGTGGTAGGAATATCTGCTGAATGGTACTACCTGACACAGAACACCTAAAACTTTCAAAAGTGAATTATTTAAGTGTAAGGCTTTGCTTGTAAAGACGCCAGCTGCTGGATTTCAAGACTTGAAACTGTTCCAAACATGGGACTAGGTACTTTATTTGTGCACTAGAGTAAATACTCTGATTTTACTGCCAATTTAAATGTGCTCAGTTTACAATAATGAGCTTGTATAGGCAATACCTTGTTTATAGAAAGTGGAACAGGAAGAAACTAACATTAACCATTAACAGTAGCAATTTCTCTTGCTTTCAGCTCTAACTTCATGCCAAATAGATCCTTCCCATGTCCTATCTGAAATATTTACTATTACTGTTCTTTTTCTAAATCTGTGGGATAAACGGAGCATTCAATAAAATCTCACAGCTTTTCCTTGCAGTCAGCTTGAATTGCAGCACTCTTTTGTAATTCCAAGGCTCTATTTCTCATTCCCATGGTGAAATGTATTTCAAGAACAAATATATATCCTATGTACTAGCAAACCTGATGATAGGTGTTAATCCTAGCAGAATGGAGTTAACATTTTTTAATCTATTTAAAAAAGAACAGACCACTTCTCTAAGGGAAGAGTACTGAATTGTGGCTACTACAATTTCTCAGATTCTTGTACTCAACCAAACTGCTTTATTCTTTCAATGCAGCTCACACAAGAAGCCCATGTGTTTATGTACATCCTGTCACCTTAAACAAACATGCTTATATCTTCTCTGGCCATCTGCTCCTGAAGCTGGAAACTTTTCTCCCTTCCCCTTCCTCCTCAGCACCCCGGACGCACACGATGGGTGCAGAGTTAACTCTGAGAAAACTCAGTGGAAAGCATCAAATAAATTCCTTCTTTCACACAGGCCACAGATTTCAGTGTTTCTTTGCTTCACTTACAGTCTAATAGTGACTGATACACCAGAGGATTTTGGCTTATGGTGTTAGTCACTAGAGATCACACTGGTGATTCTTTCACTCTCTCATTTTGGGTTAGCTCCAGAATGTCCTAACAGGGACCAGTACTTGGGTTTACCTAACAGTGTAATCACTGAGCAGGAAGGCACTAGCACGGTCTCAGGAGCTCACAGTCCGAGGACACAAACAGGTTCAGCACAAATAGAGCGTGCAAGGAAAGCAACGGCAGGGGTGTGGTAGGTCCTGGGTTCAGCAACCTCTGAAAACCGAAACAAAAGGGGCAAGAGGGAGTAAAGAAAGAACAGAATGTGGAATGGATGGAGGGCACACAGCAAAGAGGCTGAAATTTGAGGCATAGGGAAGATAAGGAAACACAACAGAAACGCATCCATAATAGCAAAAGCACATGCCATTGCTGGTTTCTACGTACGGTCATTCTACTGCCAGGGTCTTTTCCAGGCAGGCACAGGTTCCTCCCGCACACGGCCGCAGGGAGCTGGACACGAGTGAGCTCTGAAGCAGGAGCTGTGTAAGTGCAGTTACGGTGGCACCAAGCCTGAGCTAATAAGCCCTGCTGAGAGGAACACAGCTACACGACTTCCACTTGGCTTGGAGAATAGATTGAGCAAGCTCATGTCTGGTAACTGAAAACTCTGCAGATGTATTTTTGCCTCATGTGTATAAAGATGGGCCAGTTTCTCTCACCTTTGTATCTCTGACTGGAACTGAGACTCCTCAAGCTTTCAAAGGGTCCCTGTCTCTATAAACACAGCCCTGTATGCAAAAACAACCCAGGTGGTGAACATTCCTTCTGTCTATGTGTGAACGCCTGCCTTCAGTGAAGTCAGGGGTAAAATTCCTGTGTATTTCAAAGACATCCTCTTACACATTTAAAGTTGTATTTCATGGAATCCAATGAAAGTACATTGATATCTGGACTCCAAGGAACCCAAATGGTGCCTGGATTTTTGAGAACTTTCATTCTTAGGAAGATTTAAAAGACAGGAAGAGTCTGAATACTGGGAAAACTTTACGTTCAATCATTTTCATGTGATGACTTTTTTAATGTTTGCTAATAATAATTGCATCCTGTTCTTGAAAGTCATTCAGCAGAAAATAACTGACACATATGCAGCTACCAGTAAAAATCTACTTTAAATAAACTCATTTGTCATTACCTTTCTCAAGATAGCTCTTGTCAGCACCATTACCATTTAAATTTGTTTTGCCCCTGACAATTGAAATTATTATCAACAGTGAGAGAATTTAACAATTTCCATTGTTCCTAGCAGATAAGCAAGTTAGTTTTGTGCTGCAAGCCCTCACTGTAGCCATAATTAACTGACTGCATATTGAGGAACTGTGATGTTTGAGATTATTCAGCCTTGACTGGGATGTATCAGTGACTAAATGTTTACTTACTGAACTGAATGATTACTCCAAATCCTGTCTTGTCTCCAGCAGTTTCAAGGCTTTTTCTCTGATACAGGTATTTCTTTTTTTAGTTTATTTGTTACAGTTTTTGAACCAAATTTGAACATCAACCGATGTTTAGACTTTGATGTTGCTTCTATAATGACACTACTATAGAATACAGAAAGACATCAGGGGCTGACCTCAGCCTGAACTCTTGAGAACTGTGATTTTCACACGCAAAAATAAGTTTCAGTTCTTTTGTATTAGAATCTGCAGCTTTTCTCAAGAGTTTGTTGTTATATACATTACTGTTTGTTCATGCAGGAGACCTGATGACTTTTCTTCCTTTTCTAGATTTTCATCAATAATGAGTGGCAGAATTCTGAAAGTGGAAGAATATTCCCAGTATATAATCCAGCAACAGGAGAACAGATCTGTGAGATTCAGGAAGCTGACAAGGTAATGTATCCCATGAATGGCTATATATTTAGTGTATAAATTAAATGCATAACAGATAATAGAAGTGTATAAATAGATCAAAGCAACCAGTCCAGAATAGCACTGTTGGACAGTTCTTTAATTAACCATAGTTCCAAACCTCATCACATGACTAACGTTGTGTTACAGCGAATTCCTGTTTACCTGTGTCTTCAATTTGTTTCATCCTTTTCACAGGTTGATACGGACAAAGCAGTAAGGGCAGCTCGACTGGCTTTTTCCCTTGGTTCTGTTTGGAGGAGAATGGATGCATCAGAAAGAGGCCATCTTTTGGATAAGTTAGCTGACTTGGTCGAAAGGGACAGGGCAATTCTTGCTGTAAGCGACACATAAAAATCAATAGTCAAATCAGCTGTCAGTTTCATATTCTGAGAGCAAATTAGTTTGTGACTGGGTTGATACAGATTGTATGTGAAACGGCTTCCTGGCTGAAATGGCTCTCTCCACTTACATGATGCAAACCCCATGAAAGTTAACAAGAGCCTTCCAATGGGCTCAGATCAGCTTTAAATTGGACATCACACAAAAGCAGGGCTGCGCACACGTGTGTGCCTGCCATGCACGCCTGCAACTCTTCTAGAATAAGAAATGGCAGGTTGAAATGATTTGTGCAGACGGGAAGGGAAGGGCAGGTGAGATGTTTAGGGACACTCAGCTGGTGACACCAATTCCGAGTGTGGCACCGTTTCGCTCTTGGATGAAGCCATCGCAACGGTGGCATTGTTAATGTTGTTTTCCGCATGTCAAGTGCTTTGAACTAAGCCCGTGAACATCTTAATTGCAGCTTTGTCAACACTTAAATCATCTTACCGCCGGCGGATACTGTAAAATCGCCATGGGGAGAAGGAAGTGCACAGCAAATCAAGTTTACTCTGCCTGTCATTTAATTTTTATTTCTAGAGCTAAGTTCTTTACTGAGTTGCACTGCAGGCAGTGACATTAATTGCTCTTGGGGATATAAGTCAGTGCAGAATTAGGCCTCCATTCTTTTCTATAGAAACTCGTTTGATGGTTGCTGTGTTACACACGGGCATCCTTTGCCCATTCTTAATGATTTCTATTGGACAGCTATTGAGAATGAGTTAAGCTACTCAACATCTTAGGATCTTTTATTGGATTTTTTTTTTTTNNNCTAAATGATCTTAGGAACGCCTAAGAGGATAGCTTATAAGATACTTTTAAAAATAGGAATATTAACTAAAAAATAAAGACATTAGCTTGTTAATTTATGAGCTTCCCTAGAGGAAAGTTTGTTTATTTGATGGCAATAAATAAACTGGCTGTACAGTATAGATATCTCAGACCTCAGCAGGAGTCTTGGCAACCATATAGAGAAATTTTTATATTCACATCAATTATATAAAGAGGGATATGTCCATTCTTCTCTTTATGGATTCATATCATTAATACAGGGTTACAAGGAGCCCCTTCTCAGCTGTTATCATTAACATAACAGAACCCAGTTTGACAGGCATTTTTATCTTGGCTCCTGATTAAAGCGATTCAGCATTTCTAGATCTGGACCAAGCACAGTGGCTATTATGTTCAAAGTACACAAAGGCACATGTACATGCATGTGGATACACACACAAACCCACAAGACAGACAGAGAGACAAACACACATAAACACACACATATGTTCTTAAAATCACAGCCATTCCAGAACACTCCAGAAGAAACCAGTTTGGGGTTTTTTTTAAGGAAAATACTTTTTGTTCACGTTTGCAAAAAGAAGTAATAAAGGGGATCTGGTAATAGTTCTGAACCTTCTGGGTTAAAACTACACCAAGGTGCAACTGATTGGTCTTCATTAAAATATTTGTCATGATTCAAGAACTGTTCAGATGGTGAATACTTAAGTACGATAGTCTAAAAACGTTACTATACTTACATCTCTTAACTTTTTCTTGTCCTGCAGACTATGGAATCACTGAACAGTGGCAAACCATTCTTGCAAGCTTTCTATGTAGATCTCCAGGGAGTCATAAAAACCCTGAGGTATTATGCCGGTTGGGCAGACAAAATCCACGGAATGACGATTCCTGTAGGTAAGGGGAATTAAAGCTCAGCTATGCACCTAAACCTTCTCATGGCCAGACTAAGGCTTAGTGCTTACAGCTTTGTGGAAGGCAGAGGAGAAGCCTGGGTTGCTCTCACAGTGTGTAGTGTGTTGCTGAAGCAGATGTTTGAAAGTCAGCGAGAGTAGGACTGGGGGCCCTGCTCTTGTTCTGTCCCACATGCACATGTGAGGAGGGCTTGGTTTCTTTTCATGTGTCCGTCTGAGGAGGAGATAGCTCAATACCTACACTTAAATATTGATACGTGTATAAAGACGCATGAGATATAAGCCTGAAAAACACCTTGGAACTCATGAAAATAGTGTTGGGTGCCTGATTAAGAAACAGCATCATTATGTATAGATCTTGTTTGTATATGTCTTCTTTTTGCTTATGCAAATAATTTTACTTGGGACTAACACTGAATCTAAATTTATACTTTGAAAGTGCTCTTACTGTTAGTATAGAGAACTACATACATATGACATATATTTTGTTATAGATATTTCTTCAAATTATTCAGTGGGATGAGTTGTATATTGTATATATGAGATAAACCTTCATGTATGCTAGGAAATTATTATGTTCTCATTCTTTTGCCAAAGAGATACGAAAAAATCCTTATCATTATTTTTATTTAACAAGTCTCTTCCTCCTGCCCCTCCCTCCCAGCTGTTTAACAAATATAGGCTGCATTTTCTGATGCAAACGTATTCATTTACAGTCTGGACTAGATGTACCAAGTGCTATAATTACACAACATGGCAAAATAGCAGAAAATGACTTTATATAGGTGCAGTCATTAAGATAAATGTACTCATCTTTCACCCGCATAAAATAAATCTCTGGAAAAACATTAAGGAAAACAAACATTCATTACGTGGATTCTTTTTGGCTTCATGGTGCACATGTTCATTGCACATGCATGTTTATTCGACTTTAGCCAGTAAGGCCAGGAGGGCACACCCAGGGGTAAATGCCCTTTGCTGTAGCCCAGCTATTTCCCTGGTGTTTCACTGTGTGGCACAATACCTGCAGTGCACTCGCTCGCCTCTCTACAGCAAAGCACGAAACTACCCAAGTGAGGCAAGCAGATAAATTGAAAATGTGCTTCCAAAGATTTCTGAAGGGAAACATCATGTAACTCTTATTGCAGTGTTACTCATCTTGGTGTTTCACCTCATTAAAATTGCAGTGTGCACTGAGTGGTGTTTATCTTCACTATCTTATTTTCACCATAGAAATGACAATAATAATATTTCAGGTGTAGACATTCCTGCAAGGACTCAAAGTTTTTCACAGTCATTTAGGCTGAGATTCATAAATCCCAGTTTTGCTGCTTGTACTTCACATTTAATCATACAAAAGTGCAGACCACACCATAAATTCATGTATTCAGCATATTTCCTGTTCCCTAATCTCTTTCTCTCTGGTCAGTGAATGCCTCTTTCTCACTCTTTAGCCCCACAGGTACACAGAAATTAGGTCAGCCACCAAAAGGCATTGCCAGATTAAGGAGAATAAATATTCTCTGTTTATTCTTGGTTTCAAGTACCTTATGGGATAAAACCTGGGGTTTTTTTCAGTAAGGTGGGCTATGCTGGGCGAAAGGAAGGCACATTTTCAGCATGCCTTTCTCAATGCAAACTTTGTGCTAACACAGTTTTCAGTAGTGTAGAATCGTAAGTCCATTCACAGATCTTCAGGGTATCAACTAGTTCTTCATTTAACACTTCTCTTTATTCCTCTACTTTCACACCATAAATTTGTCATTCTCATGAAGCTATTTTAGGGCAAAGCCGGTGTTAAACAACGGTGCTCTTTACGTTCACTTACCATCAGCTCGCCAAAGGTAAACAAACAACACAACAAACCCAAAAAAACCCCACTATTAAATCTTCTCTTTCTATTCAGTGTGCTAATAAATCTTAAACCTCCCAATCTTGCGTTGTTGTTGTTTTTGTTAAAGTTTTCTTCTCCTGTAAAATAAAAATAGGCAATTGATAGACAAGTAGAAGAAGAACAGTGCGTTTTACAGTCACATTCCTTTTGGTCCCAGAGCTACTAAACTTTCAGACTGCCCTTTGCTTGCTCCCATGCATAAAGCCTTGATGATTTAAATTAAAACTGAATGAGGCTAGACCAGAAACTGTTAAACTAATAAACTGAATGCAAGCAGAAATGTATCTTTAAAGCAATATATGGTATGAAATAGTTTAAAGAACCAACTCAGCTCTCCTCACCCACTTGTTTGCTGCATCTTGCTATATGAGGCATGGGAATGTATTATGGTTGTTATGCAATAAAATATTTGGGATGGAGACTCCTGATGGAAATCTGAGCAAACACATCTGTGGAAGATATTGCTGTCCCAAAGTGAGATCCCTGAATAAATGGGACTTGCTTTCTGATTAAAAAATGAAAGTCTTTGGGCCAGGTGCTAAGCAGCTGCAAATTGATCTTGCTCTATTAATATCAGTGAGGACTGAAAAATGTCAGTTTACTTCAGCTGAGTATATTTTAAAAAACCCTTTAAGAGAAAATTTTAGATTGGTTGGGGGATCGGTGTCAGATCCCTCTCAGGCAATGTTCTTGTGGCGGCCAGCTAGTAAAGGATAAGAGTAACAATCATCAGTCCACAGCATCTTAGAATTAGTGTCATTAGCATGACTTAAAACTCTCAAACATTTAAAAAGTCTCCTGTATAATTTCTAAGCACAAGGGAGCTTTCTACGCTCACTGTTTAGAATAACAGAATTAAGCTCACTTAATTCTTAAGCTATTTTGCCATGGTAACAGCTTGTTCTACATTATGGACAAGGTGGCTCTTAGATCCATCTTTGGCCTGTCCAGAGACATCCAAGGCTTCTGAATAACTTCAAGTCACATATGAGCCCAAAGATATTGTTAGAAAGCAACCTCAAAAATCCCATCTTGACAGAAAGTCTGTGGATGATGAACTTTGGAAGTAGGTGTCAAAAAGGGCAGCTGTCTAGAGTCTAGTGGGAGACAGCAGGGAGAGCAGCTCTGCATGGGAGGCACTGCTCTGAGGAAAGAACGTTCTGCCTACACTGGGCAGAATTAACCACCATTTGTCTGCCTTGGCAAGAGGTTCAGGTTATCTATAACTCTGTGTGATGAAGCACGCAGACATGTGGCAGTGATTATGCAGTGACAATCTAAAGTCAGACAGTGCTAATGTAACTGTGTTACTGTTATGTTGCCACCATCCTTCTGGCTGAGAACCCACCTCTCACAGTACTACCGAGTACAAGCTGGTATTTTTAGCCGACTCCTCTGTGTTCCTCTTGAGCACTTAGACAGTTTTGCTTGTATGTACTTCTCTGTATTTTGACTTCTACTTCGCTTCTGTTTGATCTAATGAATCTTCCTATGGTCTGTGAACCACTGCTAGCATCTGTGAAAGATAGCCTGGAAAACCAAACTGATCATCTCAGTCTGTGACGCAAATATTCTCATCTCCACTGGGGAGCTGTTAAACATCTGGAGATCAAAACGTTACAATGACATTTTCTCAATGCAGTGCAAACAAACTGATAAACTATTTTCTTCTGCCTTTTCCTGATGTGAACCTTTTTTCTCTCTTTCCCTTCCTCCTTTATTTTCTCTGTTCTGTCCCTTGTCTTGGTAGCAGACTATTGTTACCTTTGTCATCGTTATTCTGTATCTGGCCCCCAGCTGACATATTATCTACTCTAGCTCAGGTTTCTGCTGAGCAAATCCTGTAAAGTAGATGGATAGAAATAAGCAGACCTGAAAATAAGTTATTTCTAATCAAATTCAAGTTGAAGTCTTTCCTTAAACCCAAGAAACTTTAAGGATTAACCTGTTTATTGTTACCAGATACATCTTAGAGGACATGGCAACAGATTCCCAAAACACACTCTCTATTGCGAAGTTAGGTCCTTCCCCAGTACTGCACAAGGGTGGCTGCAGCTCTGGACTGAATGGGGGAGAGGCTGGGGCTGCCACTTCCCAGCCCAGCCTGGGAGGGAAAGCACATACTCTGTGTCAGACAGAACAATGGGAGCAAAAGCCCCATAATCTCTCCTCCTCCTCTTACTCCCTTCCGCTGTCTGACCTTTTCTTATCCTGGTAAATCATCTCCTGCCATTAAGCCTAGGTAACCTTCTCATCATTCTCACATACTTAGCTGAAATTATTTTCCCAAGTTCAGAGCTTTGAGTTTTTCTAGATGACCAAGCACTACAGGCCAAGGGGCACATTCAGCTCATGCCTTTAGCATAGCCCTTCCCTCAGCTGTAGCCTCACTGAAAACCATCTGACCTAAATTCAGAGATAGTTGGAAGTTGGGCTAGTTTGTACAGCTACAAGACTTCAGTTGAGGTACAAAGGTGCAGTAAAACTACTTTGCATAGATGCAGGCCAAGCACGATTACAAAGCTACTAGTTACCTTCACCGATCCTTTAACTAGTCCCCACAGCAGGTCCCTTTCTGGCTCTTTGTTAACTGGGAAGAAACCTGCATGTGCAACTTCAGCATGTGCACCCAGACCACAGGAAGTAAATGATTCTCAGTGACACACGAGTCACAAACTTTCCCTCCTCATTCCACATCTATAGGTTGTGGTGTATTTCCATCACACTGCCTGTGTCCTCAATGGCAGATGGTCAGCTGAATGTTACCCTATTACCCCACAACAGGTTGTAGATACACCTTTATATTGCTGCGTTCCACTCATGCCTTTCAGGAAATTGCCTTTGTGACTTTTTCTTCACTTCTCTCACCCTTAAATCAGCTGAGGCCAGTATGTGGCTTCCATGCTACTGCAATTTTTTGTGCAGTACAGCTCTTTCCCAAGGAACAAAGCAGGTTTCTTTCTAGATGGGAAGTCTGCTTCCTTTGTTCTACAGAAAGAACAATTAGTTTGCTCCTGAACCTAGGTTTCCCATGCTGGCTCACAAAAACTCACTTCCATGACTTCTTTATTTCTTTTACTGCCATCAAAGGCTGATCCTTTGAGGTTTTTTTCTCCCTCTCTTTCAATTTTTTTTTTTTGTTCTGCCAAGTCAAACTGCACTTGAGAGTAACCATGCTCATCTGTTTCAGATGGAGATTATTTTACGTTTACAAGACATGAACCCATCGGAGTGTGTGGACAAATCATCCCTGTGAGTATCTCTACCAGTGCTTTCTATTTATTTTCATTTGAACCAGCTCTCTTTAAAGACACATAAAACATGGTCTTCAGCTATGTGTGTTTTCCATTACGAAAAAAGCTGAGCTCATATTGTTGACATATCTTTAACAGCCTCCCTGCAAATGCTTATTTGAACATGCTAATAGGGTTTAGGCTCTGTTATTAGGAGTTAAGTTCTCAAGTCATAGAATTCACATGATTAAAACAAGCAAAGCAAAACACAGTGTTAATATGCTGTCAGTGGTTATGGATGTTCACACAACTTATGGAAAATTGATGCTTTGCTGTGGTAGTCTCTTTATTTATTTAGTTTTTACTGTGATTTAACAGGCTCCTCAGTTCCTGGGAGAATGTGATGTATTTTAATTCCATTCTTTCCTGCTATTTCTTTTACAAGGCTGGAGGAGAAAAGGAAACTCCAGGAGACATATCATTACAATTAACATTGTGTAGTTAATAGAAGACACAAAATGTTTGTTTTATTTGTTGTGAGAGAGAAACACATCATTTCAGCAAATCCAATACTCCCCTACACCCCAGTAGACACCCTCATAATAAAATCTTGCTGAACACTGCATGGGAATTGCACTGAGAGGGTAACTTTTTCAGAAGAGCCAGTTAACCAGCTTTGGCAGAAATTTCAGCGGGAGGCTTACATATAGCTATTAAAATATTGCATGGAAGCTTTTTTGTTTGACTAAACACTGGGGGACTAATCAGGTCATTCTC
>VYZQ01021865.1:2938-22267 GCA_013400655.1 Mystacornis crossleyi
GCACGTCTAAGAGCTCTGGTACTCATCTGTTCTGCTGGGTAAGGCTGCTGTCTTTCCCACACCAGGCTCACTCCAAAACAGGGTGTCACAGATCATGAAGACAGCAAATTCCACCCTGCTGAGCCTGGGGCTGATCCCAACATCCCCACCACAACACCCTCCCTGATCCCAAGACCAGTTGCTCTGCTCTGCGCTGCAGAGACAGAAATCATGGCAGGAACATGCCTCAAAATCCAACCCAGAGCACAGTGGGCTCCATCAGAAACTCCTGCCCCAATTTTCAACAGGCAGCTCTGTGCAATCTCCTGGCGTTGCTCTTAAGCAGAACCTCACCCCACAGCTCACCTGCCAGGTACAGTGTGTGAGAGTTCTTGTTATCTGGCACTTTATCTGACCGCTCACAGGGCTGCATCCCCAGGAACTTCACAATATTGCTCACTGCCTCTGTTAGAAAAAATAAATATCACAGTGTGACAGATATCTTAACTGGGGCACATAAAGAGCACCTAAAAGTGACTCAAGCCCTTCCTACAAGTTAATGTTCCTCGCCCTCAGGGACACACCATTGGTCAGAATCTTGGAGGCCACAAGGACCGCAAAGACAACACACAAAAGCCCCCACCACAATGGGAGAGTTCTGTTATCCGATATAGCAAATGTGCAACAGAAAGAAGAGGGGGAATGAGTCAGACAAGGGCAGAAGGACAGTGCAGCTTGTTGCACTTACTGCACAGCCCTGACAGCCTGCTCGCTTCTCTGGAGACATGGAAAGGAAGGAGATGTCTTGCAGAAGGCACAGGTCTTCAGGAGAAATATGATAAGAGAATTTCAAACCCCAAGGGGCTGTACAAGGGGGCACAGAGATAGCTACAGGACAAGGACACCCTGCTAAGGCATCAAAAGAACTGAGTTTTTTTCTTACTGGTCTCAAGAAGAATGGTGGGAGTTAATAACTGAACTATGGTCTGTCTGCTTGGAAGGGTAAAGTGCAAGTGCAAAACAAGATATTCTCTTGCCTCCATGATGCAGCCTGGTCTCCACTGGTTCCAAAACACTCACTTGTTTTTTTTTGAAACCTGAACTACCTTATTGCAGTAACTGTAGCTCCCTTTTTAACAGCTATGGTGTAAAGCTTGTGAAGGGTTTTGCCCCATTAGCCTTTCTGTGACAGTTCTAAAGTGAGCCAGACTGGGCCTCTGGACTCTGCCTGCTGGAGGGAAAATAAGACCTCTGCTATGCTCACACACCCTTCCTTACCTTCAAGGGTTTTAATAGCAGATAAAGTAAAGGTCTCTTCCTTTTCAAACTCGTCACCCACTTCATCCCAGGCTGCTCCAAAGTTTGGCTTCAGAACTCGCTGGATGTGATCAGCCACTGTTACCTCCAGGTCTTCAAGCTGGTGGTAGAAGAGGTTAAAGTGAAACATAGTTGTTCTTAACCCTGTTATCCTCAGAGGGAACTTAAGACTGGATTCCATGAGAACAGGTGAATGTAGGAGACTGCCTCTACTTCCACTTCTGGTTTGCTACTGAGCAACTGCTAGGCCTGAGAAAGGCACTGTGATGCCATTTCCAGGGCTTACAAACCAGGTTCCTGCTCTCAGCACAGCCCTTGGCCTGACAGAGACCAAAGCACTGGACAAATGACCAAAAGAGAAGGAAAAACAAAGGCTTAGAAATAGCTGCTTGAGCATTTGCTTCCCTGAAATGCATGTAAGCTTGTGTTTTGCCTTTCTGGCTTATGATCTTGTAGGATGGTGAAGCGAGACACTGTCAGATGTGTGCGATCACCTAACACTGGCACCACAGTCGCTGAGCTGCTGCTGTGACTGCACCTGTGCAAGGCAGAACCAGGCCTGTCCCTCCAGAGTGTGTAAGAAGGGCAGGCAGTGCCCTGCAGGACACCAGCCTGCATTCATTCCAACAACTGCTGCAGGAAGGAAACTCCTCCTGATTCTAGCTGAAACACATGGAAGAGTTTGTTTAAGTATCACTCAATTGCCTTGGTGACTGGTAGGAAGCTGAGAGAAGGGTTAACCTTGCATGTTCCATTGAGAAAAACCCTCCCCACTCCTTCTGGGAAGACAGTGACTCACTGCACAGCAGTGCCTCTAATAAGATTCACAGCAGTGACAGGCAACGCATAGAAAACAGTCTCTGGAGCTAACAGGCCAAGCTGAAGCTGTGAACAACATCCCTTCCTCTCCAAGGAAGAGAGGTGCTTCTGCAGCACTGCTGCTTTCAGCAATGTCAGTGCTGGGGAGGAAGGAGCTCCACCTTCCCCAGGGTAAGAACAAGGATGGCAACTTCCCTGTGCCAGGCAAGCCTCTAGACAATTAACTGTGCCAGCACAGGAGCAACTCACAGAGAACAAAAGATGCCCAACAGCTCTCTGTCTCCACAACCCTGAGTGTGCCATTGCGGGAGCCCATAGGGCACAGTCAGCCAAACCTGGAGGATGCACCACAGCCTCCCAAAACATACATATCCTGCACAGTCAGGTGTCCGTCTACAGTGCAACAGGAGAATACTCCAAATGGGACAAAACAAGCTCAGCAAACTCCCATCTGCACCAGAGGCAGCAAGAGCTCCCTCTACGTGATGCTGCCCACTTCAGTGACGGTGGTCATATCACTGCTTGCAGGGATCCGAGTTCAGATCACAAAACCCCACAAAATGACAGCAGTTTCCATGATCAGGCACACGCCCAGCTCCTTACCACATACTCATCCTCGTAACCCTCATCATCCGTCTCACCCGTGTTGGGATCACAGTCCTTGACAGTGAACTTCATCATGCAGCTGAATGTGCAGGCCACTGCAGACAAGAAAGCAAAGGCAAAGCTCACTTTACCACCATATCCACACTCCCCTGAGGTAGAACGGGGCTGGGAGGTTTGGGGCAGCCAGGCTCTCCCCATCACTGTCAGCAGCACAGGCTTAGTCACTGACCTACAGAGAGCTCTCCAACAGTTTCTGTCTCTCAGGGACAAGCTATTTATTTATAGTATTAAGCAAACAGTGATAAAGACAGGCTCACGATGGTTGTACAAGACCATAATCCTCAGATCAAGTGCTATTACTAATGCACTCACATTGTGTTGGGAATAGTAACTAAACATGTCCCACCAGCATCTTGTAAAGAGCCAAGGTGATCTAGGGATCAGTTGAAGCGCCTCTGAAATGAAAGCCCCTTGCACTGAAATGCTGCAGCTCATTAATACCACTCGGCTGGGAGAGGAAGTGATGACTCATCCCTAGAAGATGGGTACCGCTGAGTGAACAGCAGCAACACAACAGGAGAGCGGTTCCAGAGCACAAACCAGGGAGACTAAAGCACAGGTAAAGCCTGGTTCATGTTCTGGATAGCGGCAAACAGGGAGGGGGATGCTCAGTTCAAAGAGACATCCCTGAAATTCTAGCGGTTTGTCTGAAACACCGCTTTGCTACTCAGAGCATCTAGGCACTCTCAGCACTTTACAAGCACCAGCCTCCCCATGCCTAACACAAAGAAAGGCTGAAGGACATGCCAGGGTGCATGAAAGACAACTCATCTGCCAGTTCTCACAGCCCAACTTGGCAGTACTACAGCACAAGGGAACCAGCAGAGGAAAAGGAAGGCTTGACAGCCCCCAAAACAGCAAAGAGAAGTCATGCTCAGCATCACTCAGGGCTGCACCCACACACAGGCTATAAATATCTGGCTGGGATGCGAGGTAGAATGTGTGGGGATAAGCAACACAGGAAAAAAGAGTACAGAATGTTTACCTGCTGTTGGATCCTCTTCAGACAGTGCCACCAGCGTGTAGCAGGTACCCGGCTGGTTGTACACCAGGGTTTTGGCAGGTACGTAGCCAATGACCTCATAACCCTCTGTTGGCTCCATCTGCACTGTGACATTCTCCAGGATCTGATCATTCAGGGTGTTCGTGCAGTCAAACTAAAGAGGAAAGGGGAAAGCAGCAACAGCTTGAAGCTGCTCACTACTCACTGAAGAGCAGACTTAGCTTAGGCACAGTGGGAGCCTGGTGTCAGCCTGTGAACCCCCAGCTCTCTGTGTTTCCAGGGTGCACCTTGCTATGAGCTGGCTAAACACAGAGCAACTTGACTAAAAAGTGCTCATTTAAATGCTTTAAGGGAGAAACTAAAATCCCTGCTGGTGAGTCCAGTGCTCCAGCAAACTTAATTTTTAAGGAAACAAGACTTAAAACAAACCCGCACACACCAATCTGAGGCCTGCCCTCTGCAATCCAAGCAGGATCACAAATTCAGTGAGGACAGGGATGTGTCAGCTTCTGCCTGTTTCAGTTCACCAGTTAGTATGGAACTTTTTCCTCCAATGTCCTGGACGGTCATTCCTGGCTTAATTCTTTGCTCTATGGAAATGCAAGTGCTGTGTTGCCTACACCATCCCACTTGAAGCTACAGGGACACAGTGCCTTCACAGCAGATGGAAAAACAATACTTTACATGGCTCAAACTAGGGGCAGCTTGAGCAAGTTTCTGCAAGCTTGATGTTTTCAGCAAGTCCAAACTTGCTGATCAGACTTCATTCCAGCTGCAATGCCAAGTCTCTTAAGCTCATACAATTGCATCTGGTGGATGAACAACAGAAAAAATGGTCAACCCCTGTGAGGGCTATGTAAGCAGTTCTGAGCTCTGAGGAAGGAGCTGGCAAAGGACAGAACATTGCTGCTCACAAGCTAGCAAAGGACTCGCTGCGCCTCAGACTCCCTGAGGCACAGGCAAGGGGACTGGCACACCAATCCTAACATCTCACACGTAGCAGCAGGATGGTACAGCCAAGGCCAGGATGTACAGAAGAAAGCACCTGTGCTACAGGCTAGAACAAAACATAGCAGATGAAGAGCTCTCCCCTGCTGAATCCCTTTCCTGGGCACCCTTTTCAGCTTCTCAGATATAGTAAGCTTTACTCTTTCATGCCCAAACCACGTGCTTGGGGACTCTGAGGAAAGAACATAGATCCCCTCGCCAACTGCTCAGTGAGAACAGCCCCATCTAGTGCTTGCTGGATTTGACTGTACCTGTAAGCATTGCTCAGACACACCCCCCACCCTTATTAATTTTCTTTGGGGTTCGGCTGCCTTGGATAAGAAACTCAAGACTACTCATGCCAGTTTCGTGCTCTGAACACAGGCTGTGGGTGCTGCATCTCTGGAAGTGTTCAAGGCCAGTTGGATGGAGTTCTGAGAAACCTGGTCTAGTGAAAGGTATCCCTGTCCATGGCAGGGGGGTTGGAACTAGATTATCTTTAAAGTCACTTCCAACTCAGGCCATTCTATGATTCAATGATATCCCTGAGAGATGTCTTCACAATGAAACTTTTAGCCAGTCAAGAGCTTATTTTCTAAGAGTCTGCAGCATCACACCCCATAGCTACCCACCTGGAACACCATGTGGTTGACAAAGGTGTGTTTGGTGCAACGAACCACATACTCTGTCTCCAGCTCTGTCAGGGCCACAGGCTCTGGGGAGGACTTGAAGAGTGGGCCCAGCTCCCGAAACTCTGGGATGGCCCCCAGTTGCTCTGAAATAGAGGACACAAATTACTGCCTTCCTCACGACACCAGGAGGTGTTAGCAGTCTCAAACCCTTGTTTCAGCTGCCAGAAGCTGCTGCAGCAAGGAACTATCCATCAAATACCCATAAACATTCCCTAGAGACTTTTAAAATTAGTAAGAGTCATTTTGCTCACGTCTACTGCAATACAGAAAAAGGAGGACTGCAGGCACCCCCACCCTCCAGGAGTGACCAGTTTACCCATGTCACCCCCTGCAAGAAGGTGAGAAGAAGCTGGAGGGCCTAAGGCAGGCTCAGCAAGAGGTGGCTACAGAGTTCTCATACACGGACAGAGGAGAGGCCTTGCGTCAGTTTACCTTGGAATATTTCTTGCCGTGTTGCTGCCACCTTCTCTGGCTGTTTCACTACAGCAACGGGGGCATTTTCTGCAAACAAAAACAAACCCCAAAGATTTGAAGGCAAAGAGTAAGAAATTACTAAATCAGAAAACAGACCAATGTCTGGAGGGATTTGAGTACAGAAAGGAAGGGAACTCATTTCTCATTTGATATAGACTAGACACCCAAATTTGGCTTCCTAAGCAGCTTTAGAACTGCAGCAGCTCCAGTGAGGATTGCCAACTATTACTATTATTAGAAGTTGGACTAAACTAAAATATTAATGTGGGAGCAACCAGATTTGCAGGCCTTAGTCTTTCCAGGAGATGCAATCCCACAAAATTCAAATAGGATGGAGCTCAGCAATTCCCAGCAAGCCCATCGCAGGGAATCACTATCATTCAGGGGACCTGGTTCCTCACCTGCTCTTTGCTCGATGATAGGAGCTGTTGCCAAAGGAACAGATTTCAAGTCAAAGGGTTTCTCAGAGGGCTCCAGGGTGTACTGATGCAGAGCCCTCTCCAGGCCAGGGATGGACACCGTCAACCCTGGAGACAGAAGGGACAGGTCACTGAAACCACAACAATGCCAGATCTTAAGAGTTTAACTCTTGTTAAACCTGGAAAGAGGCGCAGACTTGTTTTAAGGCCTTCCTACAGTACCATTCAGGATGTAGCCAGCATTGAGGGCCTTCTGCTTCTGCTCCAGAACATTCAGGTAGAAGGTGGCTCTGTCTCTCACTTCATTGTCATCATCCATCACACACCTGAGAGGAAAGTGGGAAACTTTCTTCAAAATCCACATGATTAAGACACATCACAGAGCCAGAAAAAACATGCCATAGGGGAGATCCAGTGATCTCCTAGTAATTGTATTAGAAAAGCAGTAATCTGCCACACATGGCTTCTGTCCACTTTGTGGTACTGAATGCAGTGGTGATCCTATCACAGGACATGGGTACCCCCTGCACCTTCTCAGACCCACAGCTAGAAGAGACTAGACAAGCTTTCAAACAAACAGGTTTTTTCACCCAAGATGTTGGAAAACTCTGAGGCACAACTGACCTTTTCAGTAACACCAAGATACTGGGTAACATCTCCTCATTCTGAGCTCCAAACTTGGCCAGGGCACTTACAGCACCTGTAGTGAAGGTCATGAAAACAGAATTAGAAAGCGAAGAAATCAGCTGATGTTTCCTCCATTTCTTGGCCTTGATCAAATGCCATGTCCGAGATGCCACATCAGTAAACTGTGTACACTAGTAAAACTGTGACTAGAAGGAAGCAGGGACATTATAGTGAAGTGCCTGCAAACCTCTGTCTAGTTTCAGAGCCAGTGCATATTCCTTCCCATTTCTCAGTCACAGGCCACCTCTTCCATCAATACTACTGCAGGATCTTTGCTGCTTAAAATGATCTGCTCAGGCCTAGAGCGAATCACAACCCTCAAAAGCAGAGGCATTCATACACTGTGGTTCCCTGAAGATCTGTTCAAGGGCAGAGAGCTTCCCAGGTCTGTCACTTACCTGCCCGGACTTCTTCATGCTCCAGAACAACCCTGTTGTAGATGAAGCGAATGTATTTGGAGGGGTTGTTGGTTTTGGGCCCTTCCTGCCCCAAGAGGTGGAGGATACGAGTGGCCAGCACAGTGAACTCGCAGTCCTCGATGAATTCGCAGAGGTGAGACAGGCCTGTCTCTTTGCTCTCTGAGTTCTCCTCAATAATGCTTATGATGCAGTCCACGATGGCTCTCTTGTATTCAAAGCCGCCCTGAGGAGCAAAAAGGAACTGCTCAGCTGGAAATCTCAAAGTATTTTAGAGACTGAGCTAGCCAGACAGAAAAACATTCCTTTGAAAAGGTCACTCACACTCAGTGCTTTTTAATGTATGTTTGAAAGGAGGAGGCCAGTAATTCTACCTCACTTTTGACCCTCTTTGCACCCAGAGGGCCAGCTAATATTCAAGCTCTCTTGCCAGCTCCCTTCAGAATGGCTGCACTGAAGAAAAAAACCCAAGTCCTAACCCAAGAGTAAAAGAATTCATCTGCCTGAAGGGCTTTTATCTCCATCAAAATCCTCTGCTGCTAGAATTAGAGCTTAAAAACAGCCATATGGGAGGAGAAAAGCCCAACCCTCTCCCCTTTAGCACTAGACAGATATCTGAGGATGAATCACGAGAGAAATGTATGAAGGATCATATCTGCCACAGCAGGACGCAGCAAATAGCTCCATTAGTGTGGGATGATAGGCAATCAATACCTCCCCAGGTACAGCCACAACCTGACAGGCCAGTAATGCTTGGTTATCTTCAGACATTATTTACTAATGTCCTCAATACACACCAGGGGATTAAATTGCACACTACCCTCTGCCAATTACATGCCAGGCATTTGGCTCTTTCTGGAGCTACTTCGGATTAAAAAAGCTTTAAAACAGAATGGTTTGAAGTACAAAGCCACATTCAAAATGATACCATCCACCCACAGAAAATCTGGGAAAGGAGAATGGTCCATTTTTCATAGAAGCAAAATGAGATGCTCTGGTTTGTTCCTAACTGAGAGGCTATAACTGGCAGAAAGTGATGTCAGAGCAAGCAGTGGTGCCAGCTGTGCTGCAGGCATGTTTGCTCATTTAGAAACAGCTTCAGCAAACCTCTGTAAAGCTGTCTTTCTGTAATTTATGTCTGACTGAATGCAGAGAATGGTTATAGGTACTCGTGATCCCTTCACTGCCACAGCATAGATACCAGAACAAAAGTGGTCCCGTGTCATCAATAAATAGGTTGTTATTGAATCTTTGTGTACAAGACAAAACTTCTTGGAATTTGCTGTCAAAGTATAAAAGAAAGCTGGTTCAAATGTGAAACATACATGGACTGCCAACAGATCTGCTGTTGCCTGTGTTTGCTTTGAGAGTTAATAAACCACCAGGAAAAAAAAACAATCACAGTATGAAAACCACACTAAAAATATGCCTGGCCGTATGCTTGTAATTATTGTGCACAGCTGGGTATTTCTGCAGTCAGACTGCAAACCTTTTAGAGAGAGGCCTTCACTGCACAGCCTTATCAGTAAAAGCTTGACTCTCACAGGGACTACTGTTCATGCACACAAGCAAGGCACATGTAGTTGTTGTGCAAATTTACCTCCTCCCGAAGCATAGTGAAGAGGAAGTTCATGAGGACGGCGTGTTTGCGAGGGTACTTCTGACACAGAGCATTGATGGCCTGCACCACTACCACCTGTAGGAAAAGTGAAAAACAATTCTGTTTCACCAAGCAAGAAAAAATAGCTGAATTGTGTCAATTTTGTGCTGGTCTCCCTAGCCTGGAAATGTTTTTGTCTTTACTTGTTCAACAAATGGAATTCCAGGAGGTACAGTCCTAGGAATTGGAGGAGATTGTTCTTTATGCACTGGCCAGCCCCTAAAGAAAGCCCACACCCACTGGAAAGAAGGAGATTTGATTCTCAGCAGGCATCTCCCCAAAAGAGAGCATGTGACTTTGGAGCTGTACGACTGAGGCATGGTTTAGGTAGACAGCCTCAAATTCTTTCTCCACCCTGCAAATATTCTGCTGCTTCTGGAAGCAGTTCCATGCAGGTTTAGAGCACACAAACATCGACAAAGACCATGAAGTTTCTTCAGGAATCTGGGTGTCCCTCCTCCTCCCATTTCCTTACTTTGAACTCATCTGAGATTTCTGACATGAAGGAGGAGATCTGCTTCATGAGCCGGTCAATGCTGCTCTCACTGCCAGTTTTCAGCAGCGTGGTGATGGCCAGGGTGGCTATGCTGCGGTTGGAGTCTGTCACAAGGTTCTCCAGGTCCAGGTTACAGGCAGTCACAGCAGATGGGTGCTTCATGGCCACCTGCAGCAGTGAAGGAAGAATGAAAACCCCTCAACAGATGTAAAAGGCCCAGCTGGCAAAACCCAGCAAAACACTGCTTCCCATAGAAGTAAGTGGTATAGACGGTAGATAAGGGATATCTCAGACAAACAGCTAATCTGGAGTTAAGGTAACAAGCTCTTGTTTCCTGCAGAATTGCACCCCTTGCTGGAAGAGAAGCATTAGTAATAAACAATCTTTTACTATTTTTAACTCTCCTCTACAGAGTAAGAAAAGAAAGCTATGAACTCCCCAAAAAAATCAGCCTGACTAGCTGTGCAAAACAGCTCTGTGGGTGGAAGCACAGCAGTTACCAGACACTGCCATTCTCTCTTTTTCTTTTATAGAGTTTATGAGGGGAAGGGAAAAGCTGGAGCAAAGCTTTTACCACAGAGCAGGCAAGAAGCATCATCATGGTTTGATCCCTTTACAAGGAGCTTCCTCACCATGGGAAGCTCAGAAGGGATAGCAGTAACACTAAGACTAGTGACATTCTAAGAGACCAGTGAAAATTATCAGGGTTTTTTTTTTCCCCTTCTGTAGAGTGTTCTTTGAGGTTTTATTCCAGGCAGAAAGCAATGAAATGGAAGGCTGTAGCACAAGACAGAGGTTATTCACACAAAATCATCACATAATCTGACCCCCTTCTTCTTCTGAAATCTGCACCTCCTCGCACATGAGACACTACTGGAGCTCCCAAGAGACTGGCTCCTACCTTGTTGAGGGTGCGGACAGCTGCGTATCTTAGTGCTGCTTTCGGGGAGCTGCAGAACAGCTGCAGAACTGCAAGGCAGGAAAACCAACAAAGGCACATGTTTAGGCACTCTATTATTGAGAAGCATTTCATACCTAAAGCAAGAGCTTCAGTGAAGAGATAGTTGCAAGCATAAGGTAACTAGAAATATGCTTAAGAAGCAATTGTACCTTTAACCGATTCCTCCCTTCTTCTTGTCCCCTTTGCCTTTGTCATTCCCTGCCGACAACTAACTTACCCACCTCCTTCTTCTTCCACAGTGCTGCTATCCTTTGCTCCTTGTGAAAGCCAAATTCATCACCTTATCGCCTTTCCTATTAAGTCAATTTGAACTGCTATTCTCCATTTCACGCAAACCCTGGTCCTTTCCCAGAACTGACCCATGAAGTAACCCACACTTGAACACACCAGGAAATACCTTTACAAGAACAAAGCTATTCACACACACCACAGACTCTCAGCAGCAGCATAAAGCAACAAAGGATACAGCAGCATAACAAGCCTGAAACTACACCAGGTCCTTGTTTCTTGGGGCAATCAGCACGTGTCACCACTGGAGGCTGATCATTCCCTCACCATTACCATGAGCACCCCACTTACCCGAGACAGCTGGAGCCAACTCCTTGGCAGTGCAGTTGGGCAGGTTAACGATGGCAGATGCAGCTTCATACACCACCATCTCATGTTTGTTTCTTAGGCAGCTCTCAATGAAATCAAACAGGGGGCTATCGCGGCTAAGGGACAAAAAACCCCACAAGATTGAATTAAAGCAAAGGTACTAGCAGAAATTAAGAACTCAGAGGCAGAAACGGGCAGGTCCCATAGCCCATGGAAAGGTAAAAGCAGCCATAAACCCATTCTGTCCCCAGACTTTGCAATGGTCATTATACTGTACTTCCAGCACGCTTGAAAGTCAGGCTGCATTCTGAGAAGACAGCCTCTGCCTTACAGGCTAAAGGGAATCTCCCTCAACCCTCGCACAGTGAGAAATGAGTGTACACACCACAACTCTTATCCACCAGGCAGCCACACTGCATACAAGGTAGATAAACAATTACAGAAGACAGAGAAAATGAAGTAGAACAAAGAACAGCTACGCAAAACAGTCCAGAGAAACAAGATAATATTTGATGTGCAAGCAAGACGCACAGAAGCCATCTCAAAACAACCATGAAGACATCCTGTATTTTCTCTGCTTTTACCCAACGATAAGAGGGTAGAAGGTGCGTGCTGCTCTTCAAAGACAGAAATAATGAGATGGCAAGTGAGCCTGCAAGAGGAGATGGAAGCAGGACCAGGAAATTCTTTCAGCAGCGCAAAGGAGCCTGCTCACCTGCCAGCCTCCTCCTCCAGCAGCTTGCTGGCTATTCGGATCATCATGCAGTAGGCAAACGGGGACTTGAGGCCGTGGCGTGTGAACTTGCTGAGCATCTTGTTGACTGCCAGGCGGTCGTTCTTCCGCACATGGTACAGCAAGCCCAGAGCATGATACTGTGCAGGGAAAGAGAACATCACAAACCCACAGTGGGTTCTTTCCTCTTTTGTCCCCTCTGTCGCCCAGAAATGCCTGGCTGAGCTCCAGCAATTTGCTCCATGCCCAGCTGCTGCTGGCTATTCCCCTGGTGGTGGTGGGTGTCCTACCTGCACCATGATATTGTCACTGGAAGCTGCCTCCTGAGCCTCGTTCACCCAGCGCTTTACCACATCATAACTGGTCTTCAGCAAGTGCTGGAAGGAGATGAAGCCACAACAACCCATGAGATAAGGATGGAGGAAGCTTTGAGAATTTCAGGTTATATTAAGAAGCAATCAGCCTTCCCCATAAGCGTGCTGGCAGCAGCAGCAACTTATAGAAGAACAAGGGATCAGCATGCACAGACCTGGCCATGACAGCTGCGGCCTCAGGAGGTTGATGCTCTCTTGCAAAGTCAGCACCAGTCCCTCAGTTAACAAAGATAGGAATAGCAACAAAACCCTGAAACTCCCAAGATGTCCAGTCCCACCACAGATGACTGCTTCCCTGGGAGTACATACCAAGGAAGACACGAGAGCAGAGCTGGACACACTTGGCACTTTGTCAACAATTGCCTGCTTCATATAGCGCTCAATGGCCTGCAACATGGTACTCTGCAGGGAGAGGGAAACAACAGCTGATATGGGAAAGCTGTTAGGAGTGTGAAAGAGGAGACGCAAAGGCATGAAAAGCAGAGTGGAAGGTGGGATGAGGTGAAGTAGGAAAGAGTGAAGGGCACAGAGCTGCCCCACAGGCAAAGCAGCACTTACATCAGTGATCTGACAGAGTGCTCTCACAGCGGGGCCTCGGTAATTGTCATCCTTCCCAGTCATGTCTTTGGTTAAGCTGGGAAAACAGGAAACTCTCAATACTGCACTCCTGAGCCAGCAGCTCTCAAGTGCGCACACAGAGCAGCAGGCAGCCAGCATCAAGGCTGAATGCCAAGCAGGCAGCTGCAGGTCTCAGGCAAATCCCACTGGGGTGGGAAGGCAGGAGGAAAAGATCAGTACTCAGGTCCCAAGCCCATCAACAAGTTGCATGGGCTCCTGCTCACCAAGTGAGGCTGGAGCACACACACATACTCCTGAGGCATTTGTCTTTCTTACTGAACACTCATTCCTTCCCTTTTCCCAGGATCCTGGTCAGTGTGAGACCATCTGTGAAGTGCTGGGAGATCATCATATCATAGAACTTGAGACTGGCTTCTGCCTCTGCCCTTCACAGACCCTGTACCCTCAGGGTCCTGACTTCCCGGCAGGGCATTTCACTGGGATGATTAGCAACTCAGGAATGACTCACAGAGGGAATTTTGTTCCCTGGTGAAGTCGTATTCTGTGCTGCTACAGGAGCAGTAAATCCTTGTTTACCTGTTGAAAGCCTTGAGATTTATGCCAGAAATCTTCAAAAAGTTTAAAGGCATTCAAAATGAGTTAATGAAAAAGCCTTTGCAAAAGGGGAAGGAATAGCAGTGCTACCATATCATGTAACCAAGAGACACTACAAACACCCACGGGCATGGGATATGGGGACACAGCACATTTTACATACATCACTATGAGTTCAGTGTCTGCATTTTAATGGTCTTTTATAAAGGAAAACTTCTTCCTCACCAAGGGCATTCCCTATCATCACCCTCCTTAGGGACTACAGTTATCTTCAAGAAGCTGGACAGACATTACTGAAGGGCATGTCAATATTACAACAAGGAAAGTGAAGTGACTGACCTGCTAGTAACAATGATCACATCTTCTGCAATAGAAGACATCTCTTTGATAGTCAGGTAACACATCCTGCGAAGAGTTGGCTGGCAAGGAAATAAGCAAGAATGACATCAGCTGAGATGATCCCAGATAGGAAGGGATTTCAGTTTTCCCTGCCTATGTAATTTTATTGTGAAGATCACAAGAACCTGATACCTTCAGAGAGCCCCACTCCCTGAGTGTGAAAGATGTAAAAAATCCATATTGATTAACAAAACACCTCTTCCTCTTCTAAATCCCTCAGTCTTAGGGTGAGGCCACAGAGATACCAGATTTAGCTGGATCTACAGTTTCATCTTCCACTTGTCACTCACATGAACAAGGAGAAAACTTTGAAACCATTTGCTGGTTTCCTGGTTGAAAGCCTTGTGTTGCTTCAAAAGCAAGAAATCCAACAATTTATATTCTTGAGTGTGGGGATTTCTACACTGGTCTCATGATTTTAATGTCTTGTAGTTTGGGGGACAACTAATGACAGTGCTACTGCTGTGGGTAGGCACTAACTCCCTCCTCCTCCAGGACACATGGTTGTTGACTCTCAGCAGGATCTTTTAATGCTGGGCACAAAGCACAGTAAATTCCACCTGCCTACCACAATCTCAACAGTTAAACAACAGTTCAGAGGGAGGAATCTTGCCTCAAAAGCAGAGCATACTCCAGTTAAGCTGCTACAAGATCTGGGTAGGGCTAGGAAGCTGATAAACATTTCTAAACTTTTACCCTACTCTTCCCACTCAGATCAAGTAGCTTCAGACAGGAAAGAAAAGCTGATTGTATAAAAATGCATACCTCAAGGGACAACTTGTACCACCAGGTAAATACAGAAAACAAAAGGCAGACTTACATCATTGGACTGAAAAAGCTTGGTCATAGCAAAGAAGGACTCGGTAGCTTCCATGACACCAAGGTGCTCCCCCTGGTTGTTTGGAAAGAAGAAAGGAAATCCCAATTATTACAACCAGCTTTGGGCCTGGTGCACATGTTTGTATTGAGGTACATTTTCTCTCTCTTACCTGGTTTATGAGATACAGGATCTTGGTGAGGATATGGGCACATTTTCGTGGGTTTATGGGAGTCTCATTAAACACTCGAGCCTGGAAACAAAGCACAGACAAGGACTGACACCAACACTCCCTTGCAAACACTGTCCTGCCTAGTCTTGGCCAGTGATAGAAACAACACATTGTGAGTGAGGTATGGCAAGATCCTTAATGACTTTGGCTCAGATTTTCCCTTAACTCCTGTTAAACAGTTGGTTTTTCAGTCTGGGATTACAAATCCAAGAACAATAAAGGTTTAAAGGCCAAATTCTCATCACACTTTCACCCACACAGGTCTGGATCATGTGCTAGCTAAAACACCACTCTTCCGACAGACGAACTTGAGCTTGCTGAGGCTACAGGAGCCAACACCGTTCCCAACCTCACAAGCAAACAGAGAATGCTGAAACAACAGGGACTGGGGATTGAGATGTTCACTGGCTCTTGAACAGAATGGCATTTCTTCAGAGAAAATTCATTGACTATTTAATAACCACTCACACCGCTCTCATAAATTTTGTCATCCACAAGACATCTGGGGTGTCCAAGGGCAATTTCCCAGTCTTTCTGGTTTAAGGTGAGCTTTCCCAGATAGTTTTATTCTTTTTATTACTATTTATAGTTCACAGTCTTTAATTTGTTACAGAGACCATTTCAACCTTCTCCCTTCATCTGTCCCATAATAAAATAGGAACTGTTGCCCATTTCTTTAAGAGCAAGCAGGACTGTAACAAACCCTCATTTCCTTGCCGAAATTCTCCAGTGACCTACTCAAGAGAGGGAGAGGCTCTGTCCAGAGTGGGGTACACAGAGGAGATGGTCTGAAGATTTACCTCTTGCAAGACTGCACTCTTCTCCAGGTGCTGGAATGGGTTGGAACTCCCACCTGCAAAACAAAAAGAGTAAAAGTCTCGCCAGGGATAGTGCCATGGGAAAGCAACTTTTTAACCACGCCCATACTTTAAAAACAGTCTGAGCATTTTGGCGTGATTTTTTTTCATGAACACCAAGCAATCAGAGCACTCTCTTTGAAGTTATTAACTGGATGTCTTCATGGCAGTCAGGGAAGGCAGAACAGACAGGACAGTCTTTGATTTGTCATCCCCTCCAGAAGTAACTGACTATGAGCTGAGGTAGGCTGATTAGCTGTAAAATACCTGTGCTCCACTGTATCCCCAAAGACCTATTTCCACCCCTGGGCTGGGAGCTTGCTGGCAGTTAGAGCACCAATAGGACAGGTCTAGAAATAAAAGCTTAGACAGAAAGAGGTATCACTTGCCAGACTGGTGAGTCAGTAGTGTTTTATCCCTCCCATATAAACCAATCAAGAATCCACCAGTAAAGTATTTTTGGCTCTATCACTAAGAGTACAAGGCAGCAGACTAGATAGGCTGGACACGAAGTAACTTTCATTGTTCCACTTAGCAAAGTAAATTATACTAAACAATTAAAACCCTCAACAATTAAGGATGAAATAATCAGAGGGAAAAAGCACTATCATTCTGCATGGTCTCGATTAGACTGCCTCCCAAGCGTTTGTGAGCTGCAGCTTTTCAAAAGCTCCTAGTTATTGATAAGCAGGTTTTAATTAGTACCTATGTTCAGCCTGGCCCTGGGACAAAATGCAGCCTTTTTCAGGGTTGTTCCACTGTTTGTTCCAAAGCCTGATCCACTAGAGAGAACATCTCGTGGGCCCAGATCTGACCTGACCCAAGCTTGAAGCATGCTAGGCTGGTGCCAGGAACCCTTTCTAGAGTAAGCCTTACATACAAAAGCAAACACTGCACTCTGGCTCCTTCCTGGTTCATCAGCTGCCCTCCTCTGGCTCAGAAGTTTGCAAAGGCAGCAGGTGGCTGAACAAAGCACAGACACTTATGTGAGGTTGACGAGGTAGAAGAAAACAAGGAGAAAGAGCAAAAATGTCTCTAGTATGAGTATGAACCATTCTAGTATAAGCATGTGAATGTGCTCCAAAAAACCTGCCCAGCAGCCCAGTATTCCCATGGTCCAGCATGTCTACAATCCTTAAATCAGCCAGGAACAACACAGCATCATATCTTTATGTTTCACAGCATTAAGGATCTTGAAATACATTGTATATGGGGTCTCAGTCCTCACAGCACCCTGCATCTAAGTTTCCTTCCAGAGAGAGGGACAAAGATGCAGGGAAGGCACAGGTTGGGTGTTCAAAAAGCTCCTAATATTGGATAACTAACAAAAATTTATTCTAATTTGTAGAGAAACATAATTTTGTGCCCAAAATAACATGTCAGAGGGAGTGGGAGCAGCTCATCCAAGGCTAGCTAAACCATCCGTGGAAAGCAAAGACACAGAAGCCAGTTAACTGGATACCTGCATCTGCTGCCAGCCCTAGCCATAGGTAACATGAATACCTTTTGACGGGTGCGGGAGGTGCAAATGAAGAACAGCCCCCCAAATTAAAGCCAGGAGCAATTCCCCTCCAACAACTGCCTCACTAAATTCTCTGCTTATCAAGACATCACTGGAGGCTTTGGACAAAGGAAACAAGGGCAGAGTATTTAATGCACATTAAGATAAAAAGCAAGCACAGTCACACAGTCACACAGAACAATCACCAAGATTTAAGCTGAATCAGTTGGCTTCAGGATACACTGATTTGCTGTGCAGAACAAGATGTGTAGAAAGCTTCATAGGCAGATGAAAAAGATACCACAAGGCTCAGCCATGAAAGGAAACACTGTCTTATGAAGCATCGTTTCCACCTGAATTACACACCACATAAAATATCAACCTCTTCCTTACTAACTGGCCTAAAGTTTTGAAAAGTCGGGCAACCATTTCCTGTTTCCTTGGTGCTCTCAGATTTTCTGATCCACTGAAAGTAACGGTGATCGTGTCGGAAGAGCAGACGTGTCAGCAAAAGGGCCAGAAACCATGAACTGGATTCTACCTGGCTTTAGCACCTGCTTCAAGAGCTGGGCAACTGTGAACAGAGCTCATACGCTCAATATCTAGTCTCAGGCTCTGCAGCTGGTGGCAGGTAACCTCGGTGTGCTGTGAGATGCCACCAGTTTAGCCTCTGGCTGCAGCTGTGAGAAGCCGGCAGCAGACTGCTTTAGTGCTCCCATAGTGCTTCCATAGTGCTCCCACAGCGCTTCCATAGTGCTCCCATAGAGCTTCCACAGTGCTTCCCACTGCGCTCTGTGCTCAGCAGGCAGCCCCCGCTGCCAAGCTGGCACCGAGCCTCCCCTCACAGCTCCCTTGGGGGTCCCCCCCTCACCTGTGCCCTCGTACCCACAGGAGGGGTCCCCCCTCAGAGCCCGCCCCGTAGCCACGAAGGGGTTCCCCCTCACCAATCCCCTCCGTACCCACAGAGGGGTCTCTTCCCTCACAGCGCCCCCGGCCTCCCCTCACCCGACTCCTCGTCCTTCTTGTCGAACTTCTTCAGCATGGTGCTGCCAAGCGGCCCGTCGCTGCGGCCCTCCCGTCGCGTGGTAATGGCAGTCCCAGTCTAGATCCCGGTCCCAATCCTGGTCCTGGTCCCGATCCCGATCCCGATCCCGGTCCCGGCACCGCCCCCGCCCCTTCCTGCCCCCGCCCTTTCCTGCCAGCCTGTCACTGTCACCGCGGCCGCCGCACTGCGCAGGCGCGGGACCGCCCCCCGGACGTGGCGCAGGGCGTGGCGCGGAGCCGTGACTGACAGGCAGGGGGCGGGGCTAGTCGGCAATGGCGCTGCCTGAGTGGCGGAGAGGCGGGGCGGGGCTGGGGGTCTGGGGGTGAGCGCTGGAGGGACTCTGGGGAAGGGGCAGCGCTGGAGACACTGGGACTGGGGGGACTCTGCTGGAGACACTGGGGCTGGGGAGAGCACCGGCCCTGGGGCAGGAGGCACTGGTACCAGGGGAGACACTGGTGATGAGGGGTGGCACTGGGGCCCCCTGAGCTGGGCAGGGGAAGGGCACTGGGGAGATGAGGGGACGCTAGGGGCAGAGGGCGCTGAAGCATGGAGGCAACACTGGGCCTGGGGGAGGTCAGATGGGACGCTGGGGCAGGACATGGAAAGGAGGAGATCCTGGCAGGTTCAGCGTCCCAGGGACAAGTGGAGGTGGCAGGGGAGAATGCCCTTCTTGAGGTGGACAGTTGTCACCCGGGCTGCCTGCCCTGGAGTGTCCCACTTGGATGCCTACCATCCCTGGCAGGTCCTGCTGTGACCCCTGTCCCCACTGCTACTGGCACCCTGTCTGCAGCCTGGACCACGAACTCCAGGCTCAGCCACACAGCACACACCCAAGTGAGTGCAGGGGGGTGTCTGAAGGGGCCAGCGCTGCCCGGGCATCACCTGAACCTCAGGTCAGGCAGGGATGGCAAAGGACCTGTTACCCACCTTACCACCTCACCCCAACCCACCATCTGCTGGCACATCCCTTCCTGAAATCTGTCCCTCCCATGGAATGGGTCACCCCAGTTGCTCCTGCCCCCTTT
>VYZQ01021866.1:0-25545 GCA_013400655.1 Mystacornis crossleyi
GGGGGGGGTGGGTTGCATAAACAGTATTATGGCAAGTTGGAATTGGGGCATTAAGAAATCCCAAATGCAGGAATGAAAGTTTAGACATGACACAAGGCCAGATCATACCATACGGTAATTTTTGGCACCCTCTTACTCTGTTGCTGTTGAGAATTTCTCCTAGTTATGGGCACCCTGGAACCCAGGGGTAAATCTGTACTGACACAACTTTCTCAGAGTTTCTTGATCAGCACAGATGATGTCTGAGGCCCTGAAGTCACTGGTAACTACCACAATCTAATTAACATTTATCTTCTTGCATAAGCTTTCTCTCCAGAAGCAGTAGTCTTAATCATCAGTAGAAGATTCATCAATGCACTGGTACTTCTTGTAACAAGTATTAATAATAATCTTAAAGTATCTTTATCTTTATGCCTTTTAATAAAATAAATGAAAGCAGAAATGTTTGAGAACGCTAAGAAGACACTGAACAGTAGCTCAAAAGTTGTCAACAACCATATAAAAATTCCTTCCCTTTGCCAATGCTCTCCATTATAATGGATATGGAAGGAATTAATAACAGTTATGGAGAAGGGCAATAATGGAAAAAGGAGGATACGAGGCTCCCAATATCAAGGCAGTTTCTGAGTCTCTGAATCACCCCCTGAAAGCCTCTCTGTCTCTGTTAACTACAGAGGGAAGCCCTGACAGGAGCCTCCTAATTGAAAAACCTCCCTTTGGCACCAGAAGCTCTGTGTGTGTGTGGCCCGGGGCTGCGACAGGACCTGCAGCCATGTGGTGCACAAGTAACACACACAGCCTGCATGAGGCAACAGCCAGGAACCAAAGGGATCCAGACAACTCCCTCGAGTGCCACAATCCAGCAGAGCAAAGCCAGAAGAGGTTCCCATGGCGGGGCAGCTCTCTGAGACAACCCCTGCAGAGGCTCCCCGGCAGCATCATTAACCGCAGATACGCTGAACACGGGCTTGTTTGGGTAGCTTACCTTCAGCTCCTCCTGTCAAACCTTCTTTTGCACTGAGATCTCCACCTCCCTACTGCTCTTCGAGGACATACATGATCCCAGTGGCTGCTCTCCAGCAGGGACTGAAGGAGTCCTTGGATAAAGTCAACGATCAGGTCTACTCCTGACGTGCTTTGAAGAAGCTCAAAAAAGCACATCTATCTGTTTTAATGGGTACAAGAACTATCAACCTGGGGTAGAAAATGAGCATTCTTCCTCTTGCAGCTTTTTAAAAAATGTGTAAGATACTGCATTTAAAAATGATCCATTTCATGTCAGTGGGAGCTGGAGCCTCTCAAATTTATTCAGGGTGGCTTTGTTGGCTGACAACCAGAGGAACACTGGGAACGCATACTAGACAGGAAGGGACCTAGTAGTAGGAGAGTAACTCCTTTTCCAAGGACTGACAATAACCAAACCTCGAGATGACCTGTAAAAGTCAATCAGGTTCTGCACCAGTGCATGATGAGTCAGCTAGAGCAACTGTCCTGACAATACCTCTGGATGGAAATACCTTCATTTCCCGAAATCAGTCAGAAACTGTGCTGTCAGTGAATTCATCTGCTGCAAACCAAGGAAGCCAACAAGTAGCCGTGTTTTGGACTCATTTTGTATGATAGTGGGTATTTTCCTTGAAGAGGGAAGCAAGCACCCAGAGACTACCCAGATAAAGATGTATGAGCAATGCAGCATGAAAAACTATGCATGATGTACTTTAAATGTCAAGAGCCAGTGCAATCAGTCACATGAAATAAAGCGTCAAAACTTCTAATGAGAGAAAAGGAGGCAGATAAACTCAATGGAGATTCATCACAAAGCTGCTAAAGGTCAGCCTCTGAATTTACAACAAGCCATATATTAAGGAGTGGCACACGGGTGCTGATGTCACATCAGTGCTGATTTGCCTGAGCTCACTCTGAGCAGGTACTGCTGGCAGTGCACACCAGCTCCAGCTGCGGCCACAGATAACCAGCACCTCTCAGAAAATGGTATACAGCCTTCCACCAAATTAGGCCTTCCACCAGATATAAGACCTGCCTGCCACAATGGAATATCTTGGAACAAGGGAAGATGACGCTCTCTTCCAAAACGGAGATGAGAGAGGCACTTCTCTTTACCACCCAAACTCCGCAGTGTCAAATTCAAGGTTTTGAAGATTGTAAATCATTGCTTTACATTTAACATTTGCCTTCAAGACAAAGTTTCACATAATTCACCCACTGCCTTCATTGCACAGAACTGCTTCCATGCCTATGAAACAGAAGGTGAACACTTTCTGACACCGTCCTTTTACGTCCTTGACTTGTGATGGCTCAGCTTTTGACCCAAAGCAGCCAGCTAGGAGAGTAAACACACTTCTCCACCAACTGCAATAATCCTACCAAGAAAATGAACATACTCCTTGATTCAACTTGCACTTTTTAGGTTGCTAGCAGAGCCCCTACATTATTAACTTTCACAGAAGTAGCTACTGACAGTTCTTGCATGGTTTTGCAGAATAACATATGTCATGGGTTGACACCTCTTCCTGCTTTTCAGGTTTTTCTTCCTTTTGGCTCTGTTTCCTGGAGGAAGTTGTTTGCAGCAACAGGCGCTGTAATTTCCTCCAGAACTGGACAGAACCAATCAATTAACTAATTTGAATATCGACAGCTCTATTGAGCCACTTAGAGAAGNGTTCTTGTGGAAAAGTTCTACAGCTGAGCAAAAGAGACTTCTCTCACTCAATGGACTGACATAAGATTGTTATAGAGGGGCAAACTGGCTGAATTGCTTTAAAGTTTGTGTCTTTATATTACAGGTGGATGGAGGAGGTGCCGGAGAAAAAGGGGGGTTAATTTGCTTTAATTCCTTTTTATTCCACTTTACTTTTAGTTGTAGTAATAAACTTCATTATATTCTTTAAGTTTGGTGCCTGCTTTGTATTCCTCCCTGTTCTTATCTCACAGAAAAGGGGAAAATGCGAATCAAACCACTACAACATATTAATTTTTCCACAAGTTAACAGGCATATTGAGAATACTGAGGTATACAAATCCCATTATCTACCACAGAAGTGTTTCACTCCCTTGCATACAGTTCATGGCAAAAAAGCTTCTAGATTATAAATTTTACAGCACAAAATGATGCCTGAATCAGCTTTCTTTTGCAAGTTTAAAAGGAAGCATCGCTTGCTTCCTCAGCAAACAAGCATCCAGACTAAAAATATCCCTTTGTAAGAGAAACTGATCTCTTTGCAAGGGAGCGACTTTCAAGAATATAATTGAGAAAGAATTATTTCACTTTGTTCACAGAGGAACGCAAATATTTTTATCATTATGATGACCAGGAGAAAGTAAACAATACTGCTCATTTCAAGATATAGGAGGACAGGTTTATTAGAATACTTTATTTTTAGAAACATGATTCTTTTTTCCAGTCCATTAAAGATTTCCAGGAATGCAATAAATGAATAAATTCAGAGAAGCTCCAAAGACTTGTATTCAGTGGAGTCTTTACAGACTCCACTAAATAAAGTGACCAGTGACTCTTATTTCTGCAGTAACCTTTCAATCTTTTTAGCAGAGAAATGAAGTATTTCATTTTCTCCATTTCAGTGTAGAAATGTAAAGGAACTCACACATCTATCCCATTCTTTATCCACTGGTGATCTGTCAAAGTTTAACTGGCTAGACAGTTTGCACATACAAACTCCAATAATTTTAATGGAAAGAAGCAAGGAACAGATAATTAATTTTAAGGAACACTGGGCTCTAAACATCTCCCAATGCATTTCTTAATATACTTCTCTTAGTTAACAGAGCTGTTTTAAGTTTTGTTTCCTGTGTAACATTTACTTAATAACTTGCAGTCAAAATACAGAAATATCCTAAGGCATGTTAAAATACAGTTACGTTAAGAGGCATACGTCTGCCTGTAATAAATTTAATTAAGTTTGTATTATGTAATAAGTCGAATGGGCACGAAAAACAGAGGAAGAAAATGGGCATGAACTGATTAAAAAAGGAGTGAAAAAACACCAACATATTTGAGTAAACAGGAGTATACTCTACTGTATATTAATAAGAATGAAATTCTTACCTTTGTTATTGTATACATCTAGATAGTTTGGTGCTGAAAAAATTGTAATTAACGAAGGGAAGCCTGTTGTTTGGCTTTTCCTGTACATACGATACCTAAGAGGAAAGAGAAGATACTAATTACTACCCAGTGTTGAATGTATATTTGTCACTGACCACATACAGTGCAAAAAACCCTAGCACACTGGTGCTCTGGCTGTTAACAAATGCCGAGACTGAAAAACATGCACATGAGTATTGAAAAGCCATGGGAAAGAAATATTTCCATCAAACTTTCTCAATATAATCATTTGACATGACCAGGGATCCATGCTTGAAAGCTGTGTGTCTGTCTGAAATTCAGTGAGCCAGAGGTGGCTTTTGTTGTGAATTCCTCAGTGCCTATCCCTGGAGCCAGAGGGCCTCTACAGGTATGCAGCCCAGGATGTTCCCAGACTTTCCCTCTGTGGGACTGGGTGAAGCAAACACCAGCAAGTGCCTTGGAAGGGTCCTGCCTTCAGAAGGGAAGCCCACATCTTCCATGACCCTCCCACTGCCTGCCCTCTCTAGGCTCTCTAGGAAGCTGAGAAGGGGAGGGGAAATCTGATACTTTTAGTGCTGTGTCTAATCTTACCCACTCTATTAGCCAGTTAATTAATATCTGCATGTTTTCATTACCTAACCTTATAGCCTTATGAAAAATAAAAGGCTTATTGGACCAATAAATAATCAATCAAGAATTAAACCTGCAATTAATTGGAAAGCAATCAACCAAACAGTACTTAGACACAAGTACACCAAAAACTGCTCTTTAGTCCTCAGCTACAAGACACCTAAGAATTTAGCAAACATCCACAAAAGTTGCACTGTAACTGTTGTATAGCTTCAATGTAATCTCTTCCACAAAATTTTATTTTTCACTCTTTACTGGAAAGCAATACAACAAAAATGAAATTTCATTACCCTCGTGTATTTCATGCTAGGTATTTCTGGCATGGTAATAGCTTGCTTTTAATTGCATTACCATTTTGAAGTCGTGACAACTCAAACATTCAGAATAGCTTTTTATATGCATAGTGAATATTGACCTTATTCCTACAATGCTGCTTATTTATCTTTTATTGCCATTCAAGTTGGGTAGAGTTTCTACCTCCAAACAAACACAACAATAATAATTTATGCATGATATGCGAAGCTATTTATTCAGATTCCACTCCTTCATTAATATCTCACAAGTACGGTACATTTTAAATAAGAGGAATTTTTAAAGTAATTTTTAAAATCAGTACAAAAAATTCTATCTTTATAATGACAATAGTTTCATGGGGAACCATCAACACCACTTGATGCTTGACCTGGACTGTTTTTGCATACAATGGCTTAGACTCCTTGAATTCATTAATGATACTCCTGCGGAAAAAATTGTGTGCCTATTGAGTTCCACAATTTTTTTTTTCTATGAAGTGTAAAATCAGTAGGCCCAGAAGTTTCAGATAGCTGTTGAAAGACTTGAAAGATGGCAGTTCTGGCCTTCGTGAGCCAAATCATTTCCCTGGCATTATGGCAATCAGTGTGTCAAAAGACTCTGGCACATTAGCAAATCTTTTTCTGAAATGAATTTTTTTTTTCTTTCCAAGTCTGGCATCAAAAAAAATTTGGTCATTTTTTATCACTTAAAATCACTCAGGCTAAGTAAGTGGCATATATAAGGATTCATTAAGTCTTGTAACTCACTAATAATAATGTAAAAGACACTATAATGCCAATGTGTATTTTTGTAGCATTAGTAAAAAGTAAAAAGTGAGAGCTGTTGCAACTTATATTTTCCAGTTCATTCTCACTCATCTGTTCTTCCTTTCTGTGCTCTGTTTGAGAACAGTATGCCATTATACATCATTATGGTTATTACTGCCCCCACTCCACACATACTTACCCAGCGTCCTGGGCTTCATGAGCTCGGAGTATGGATAACAAGTTATTGTGCTGTAGGAATTCACATACAGCAGGATAACTGTTGGAAAAAACATAACAGCACCTGTTATGGCATTATCAGAAGCAGCACACAGTGCTCTAGCCTTCAAGAAATGTATCATAAAACATGCATCATTCATGGAATCAGTGCCTGCTCTGCAGGCAGATTTCACTAGAGACAACACTACCAGCAGTGTCTTTTTTCATCCCACCACATAACTGCTTGGAGAGGAATGCTAGAAACTGCAATACATTACATAACAACAATCAGCCTATGGCTTGTCAGAAAAAAAGTACTTTCTTCTATTACTCTGAGATTTACTGTATTCCAAAAAGGCAAAATGTCATACAACAGTTGCTCGTAACAGAAAATCTCCCCCACTGCCTACCATATGCACTGGCTCCTTGTGGACACCAGAAGATAAAGTGGTAAGTGGAAAGAGAGGGAAAGAGAGGGAAAGAGCCACAAAGAAGAAAGGCAAATCAATCTTCAAACTGGGGATGTTTATCTTCCTGAACTTCATCTCCTTGATAAACAAATTATCTTTCCCCTTGGCAACATAAAATGTGAATCCTGTGACTTCTGAAACCCAAAAATGTGCACACTCAATACACCTGTGCTAAACATCCTGAGCAAGATAAAAAAATTTTAAAATCTCAACTATACATTACACAAAAAACTGTTGTCCCAGGCATGATTTCATGGACCACCTTAGAGCCCACTTGCAATCAGTTAACAGCCCCATCAGTTTCTAACTTCATGCATGAAAAAGATGAAAACTCACACATCCCTCTCCCCCAATCTAATGCATCAGCTTCCTTTAGTTTATCCAAGAGAAATTATACTACTTGCTTCCAAACCTTCCTAGATATTTTGAAGCTGAAATGTCATTTGCAGCTAGAAGCTACAAACCCAGTGGTGCTACACTGCTGTTTTTGGACTTGAGCCACCTAGCATATATTCTCAGATGCAGGTCTGGTATTTGAAATTGTCTAAAAAGACTGCCATTATAAAACAATTTCAATTCCCAGATTACGTGGGGTATCGTTTTGGCAACTGCAATGATCTCAAATGCTGACAGGCTGCCATTCAAACCACTGGCAAATGAGAACTGATTTGCATACATTTCTTTTCATAATTAATTGTGACTAAATGTAGACTTATGGTACATTTTGTTTAGAAATTTTTACATTAACTTCTGAAAACTGGGGTCTATCACAAAAATCCATTAGACAGTTGATTATGTTCATTATCAGTGCAGCTGCTTGAAATGTCTAGGCTATTACTTTTTTTTCCTTCATAGTATTCTTTTCATCCAGTGTTAAGTACTGCTTTTAAAGAAGATACAATGAAGTGGTAAAAAATGCTCCTAAATAGATATGATAGGTTCTTCTTTCCATTTCAAGTACAAAAGTGGTGGGTTTTCTTATTGCTTAATTATCTTGTTCTTCATAAATCAGTGGAAAATAAGACTTCTGCTAGCAGAATTTGGCTGATTCTACAGGGCCCACACCTACAAAGGCAGAGGTGTCACACAGTGCTCCATGCAAATTTACAAAAAAAGCATCTGCCTGCCTTCTTTTCCTCCAAGTGAATAACATGGGACCTTCAATGTGCCAGCTGCCCTATTACCCATACCACCACAACCTGTGAGCAGTCTGTCGGGATATTTTATTTTGAAAAAGGCAAAGCAACTTGCAGACATTTTTCTTGAGCTTCTTGTTGAAGCAGGGGCTGGAGAGAACCAACATTTCCACCATTTGCAGCTATTACATATGCTATCCAGCATTTCCTTGGTATCTGTTTGCTTTATATTAAACAATATTCCTCAACACAAAAATACATGTCCTAAAAAGCAGGTGAAAACAAGAAGTCCTACAAAGAGCCAACAAAACAGAGATTATGGCAAAATTTATCAGAAATAAACTTTTACAGAAATGATTTCTGCTTGGAAATCTTTTTTCTAATCTTTTTTATTAAAACGACTGACTTGCAATCAATTTCCCTACTAGTTTTTCAGAGCACTGCCCTTCCAGAAACACTCTCCTCATTGTCCTGCTTTGCAGAGCCCAGACTGTAATTCAGATGAGCCAGAAATAAAGCAGTTGGCCAAGAGGGAAAACAAACAAACAGAAATCCCCCACGCAACAGGCTTTTCCAGAGCGACCCAGCCTCCTGCCTTCATGTGTCATGCTGAATCACGGAGGAGCGGTGACTCACAGGGAAAACAAACCACCCCTCTGCTAAGCTAGAGAGATGTTATTCCCCATGGACTACGTGACTGTGATATTCCCTACTTTGGCATCCTTCTTTCATTAAATTGCCTCCTGCATTTACCAGTTCTGAGGCCTCTTTTGCATGATCACTGATTACTTCTGGGCAGTTTTAAAAGAGAAGCAATACTTTGCTAACATGAACCAAAATGGCAAATGTTTTCAAATTGTTTTTCCACCAATAACTGGAAAAAATAGATGGAATTAACGTAATTTTTTTATATCACTCATCATAAAAAAAGAGAGGCATAAGCAGTTCTTTCAAAAGAGAACATTCAAATTTGGTCCAAAAGCTTCTGTAACGTTACATGCACATATAAAATAGGTTTCCTGCAAAGTCCATTGGTCTCACACTTGTGAGTTTCCAAAGGCAAAAGCCTTTGCTGCTGTGCTGTCCTAAGCAGCTCTCAGAACACCTTTTCCACCTGCTTTTTCTTGCTCTTAGCTGTGCTGTCTGCAGAGTTGCACTGGGAAGTGGAACAGGGAACTGCATGGAATTAGAACAAATAAACACATCTTTTTTTGCAGAGTCATTCTTTTAAAACTGGATGTGTTCCCAGGCCTGATGAAGCACACAAGCAATTCTACCAGTACATCTGGGCAGATAATGTGAGGGCAGCAAAAAGCTTCTGGCCTGGGAGAAGAGTGGAAAAGTGGGCAAAAAAATTGTTTAAAATGCTGCTACTAAAAAAAAAAAAGAAAAAATTCATACAACTGTGCCTCCCACTCTGAGCTGAAACACACTACAGTCTTGAAAAGCTTTCCGCAGATATTTCTTTAGTTTTTGCATACTGACAAACTTAACTTGCACGTCAAGTACACCCTTGAAATCATGTGCTTGTGGGCCAAAATTATTATTCTACCCCAGAGTATCTGTAAGGCTGAACAATTTCACTGCTATCCAAGGCTGGCAAATCTTTCTTGAACACCTCGAGGGAGAGTGACTCCACCACCTCCCTGGGCAGCCATTCCAATGCCTGACCATCCCTTCAGTGAAGAAGTTCTTCCTGGTGTCCAACCTGTTTCGTATAAAAAATGCCTGAGAGTCACTGTACCACTAGCTCATGAAAGAAGTGCAAAGGGTCACTGGCAAGCTCAGTACAAAAACTGCTAAGTGCAAATAAATGTTTGCTAGAAAAATTCAAGGCAAGAACTAGATAATCTGGTAAACAGGAAAATGTCTTTACTGGCTGGATCAGCTGAAAAACTGTCTGTGGGTCTATCATCACTCTGGGACAAATTAATTCCCTCTTGTTTATAACCTACTCTGAACACATTATTTTGGGTATGAAAGAAAGAAAAACTTAACTCATAATTAAAGGACAATTTAAACAACCAGCACTCCATAAATAATTTCTACTTTTTCATGAAATTGCCTCAAACACGAGCATGACTACAAAGGACATACAATTTTTAATTTCAGATCGGAAAAATGAAATCCCATCCCTATCACTTTTGTTCTTTTTAAGGTACAAAACTTTACTGTATTTTCAAGAATTCCTTATATTCCACAGTTAACTCTTCACTTTGGCATTGTGCTATTTTTGATATTCCACAGTGCAAAACGCTGCTAGATGCTAAAGGTGTACATTAAGTGTTGACACTGAGCACTCGTAATAGGTTGAACCTGCATGACTGACGGGTTTTTGGGCCAATCACTTTTGCAAATTTTGCATATAAAAAGCCCGCGTAAGTGCGCGAGATTTTGGTTTTGTTTCTGGGCTCAAGGGTCGAGGGGTGGCCGAAGGCAGAGGGCCCCGGGCCCGGGCCAGGCCCTCCCGCAGGACCTTTCAGCGCGGCGGCAGCACAGGGCCGGCCTTCGCCTTCGGAGGGCGCGAACTGGGTCCCTCTCGACCTCTCGGCGCGGCGGTGGCGCGGGGCCGCTTTCCTCTCCCAGGGGAGAGCCGTCCCCGCTCCGCAGGCAGCCCCTAACCAAAGTCACATCACCGAGGCTCTGAGGCCGCCGAGACCCCGCACGGGACCGGCGGGGCACCCTGGCATCCAGCACAGCTCTTGCTGAAGCTGAAGAAACAGCACACCGCAACCGACAAAGACACCTTTTCTTTCAAGTCAGCGAAGAAAGAAGAGAAAAGTCACATGAGATGAAACTGAACATGGCGACCCCAAGATCAGAAACAAAGGGGAAGGGATAAGATCACGTGGGAAGGTAACTAGATGAAGACGGGAAAAGAGGGCTGCCGCGCTTTTTGGTGCGAAGCTTAAAAATGCTTCTTACAAAAACGATAGAAAGGACTTTAATTCATTTGGAAAAATGTGGGGGGATGAGAAATTCTTGCACCACCTGTGACTTTAAGAAAGGCCTATGCCAGATCATATAGAAGTTGTAAGAAACTGTTACAGAGAGGCCCATGCCAGGCCACATAAAATTTACAAAAGCTGTTAGAAATTTGAAACAGAGGACTTTTGCTTTCAAGCTAACTCATCCTTAAAAGATTAAAACCCCATTTTCTCCTATAGCCTGTGACTTGGCAGTGTGGGAAAACTGTGCAAGATTCATGGGAGAGATACATTTTTCACTTCAACAGATTTTCTCCGGGCAGGACTGTTGGTTTGTGAAAACTCTATGGCACAGTAGAGGAACCTCTTTTCCTAAAACATAAATAGACTCTTAAAAAAGATGTAACTCAGACCAAAATACCATGTTCTTGTTTTGTTTCCACTTGTGAAAGGTTTATGGTAAAGGAGAAGGCATTGGGAAAGAAAAAGTGTTTTTAAAGGTTTGCTTTAATTTTTTATCAGTTTTTTTTCATTCTGTTAGTAATAAACTGTCTTTTATATTGCAATTGTTTAAGTGTGAACCTCGTTTTGCTCTGAAATTCTTTACATTTTCCTCAATAAATCCATATTCCCCTTACGTACATAATTGGATTTCATGTGTTTGGCATTTAAACCAGCGTCAAACCACAACAGCACTTCTGAAAATCAGGCTATTTTTTACACTCCTAAATGACAGGTTATCCCTATGGTTTCAGGATCTGATACTTTCCAGTGCTAGCCATAGCAGTTTCAAGAACTCCAACATAAAAGGAAGTTTCTTGAAGAAATACTGGATCAGTTTGAAATTCAATAGGCTCTATGAGAGTGATCATGTAAGAAATGCAGTGAGAAGCTTGTCAGACTACTGTAAGCTACAGTCTTTATACTTCCTCATACAAATGGCCCAAAACTTCACAAATGGGTTTTGGCTGAATGCAGAAGATTTCATGCACTACTGAGATGGAAGGTCCTGTTATTTTCCTCATACTATTTTTGTATTAGGAAATAAGTTTAAGTCAGAGCAAAGTGACTTGCAACTTGTCATTATAATGAACATCTCTGATAAATAAAAGTTCTTTATTACAGATATTTCCTGCAATTGATTAGGAGATCCTAATCATCTAGAAATCCTTTCGCTGATTCACAGGCATGACCAAAATCTTCCTGACCTTCATTCAAAATCCTCACTCCTATCTTTTTACTTTCCTTTCTGGAAATGACTGAAGAAACTTAAGAAATTTTATTCAGTGAAGAATATACACAATCATTCTATTAACAGGCATTCTTGAAGGAGGACTACATAATTCAGTCCTTCCTCTACAAGCTGAGCTGCCTGTTTAGGGAAATTTGTTCCTTCACTCAGGAAGTAACTAGAAAAGGCAAGGAAAATTAGACATTCCACACTGATAGATACCTTTTTTACCAGGTATTACCATTAGACAAGCAATTAGTTATCTTCCAGGGCAACTAGGCACTTCTTTTAAGAGAAATGCTTGCTTTTATATAATCTCAGATAATGTGACTCCAAGCTAGCCTTCTGACTGAATCATTAAGCAGTTGTATATCCCTCACACACGACCTGATAATTAGCTGTCTTCTGAGTACTTCCTCTTCTCCTGAAATATGCACTTTTCTGAATATGAGTCAGGACACAGACTAGGTCTCAGATATTTTCTGGAGGAAACGGATACTTATTTTAAGGAAATTTTATGGCAATTGTATCAAGCAGACCTCTGAAAAAACCCCCAACCTAAAATCCAGAAGTTTTTCCAGTATATAAGCAGCTCTGTATTTTAAGCACAAGCCATGTTTGCCAGGCTGTTCATGAGGGGAAATCACTATTACTCCTGTGTGCAGTGCCTGGGAGTCTCAGGTACACTCCAGCATTTGCTGCTGCTGAGAGGATGAGCAGTGATTTTACCCCTCAGCCATAGCCCATTTCTGCACTGATCAGTTGTTTGCAGCAGTTTGACATCCCAAACACACCTACTGAGCACCTTCCAGACGTCACGAACCCGAGCGCGGCCGTCGGACTTCCCCACAGGAGGTGGAAGTCAGCAGCCTGGGCTGCAGTGCAAACTGCTCTGTTCTTAGCTGGCCCCACACAGCAGCAACTACAGCTCCAAGAAAGGAGTAGGGAATCCCATTTCTGAACATCAAACCATCTGTTACCACCCTGAACGTTACCAACAAGGAGGTTGATTCCAGTAGCTCTGTCACCGGGTTACTGGTGATTTACTTTTGATATGTTACTAAACAGCTACAGCTCAGCCGTGTTCAAGGTGAGATTTTCTAAAGCAAGTGAAAGAGCTGGATTCCTCCCTTCTGCTGAGTTTGTTGAGAAAACTTAAGACTTGTGTGTAACTAGCATGGGCTGAAGCAGAACTGCTTCACTTCAAAAAGTTCAACAACCTCTTAACATTTCAACAGCATCTTCACATTTCTCCTGAACAAAAATGGGGTTTTTAATTAATATTTCACTGAATACATTGCTCATTTTGCCATTTAATCGCCTCGCCTGACAGTTTTGCTACTCTGATGTCCTTGTACGTTGTTCTTAGCTACCATAATAAAAAAAAAAAACCAACAAACTCCTTAAAATCCCCACACTGTCAGAGCAAGGTACATACATGTTTCTGCAAGAATGTTACAGGCACTTGTCTGCATTTCAGCTCTTACTAAGTTCCATTTAACAAATGCTCTTCAAATACTGAATTTCTTAAAAAGAGTTATTCCCAAACATAAAAAAAGTTTGCTCAAACTGAGAGAAAAGAAAGTGGGGGAAATCACAATTTTTATTTACCCTGCAGAACAATAGGTAATCAGTTTACCAATGCTGGCATCTTTCATTGGAAATTAAGTTTTAATTTTCAAACTAGAAATGCAGTTACGTACACCTTTTTAAAAGTCTCTAACTTACAAGAACAGAAATACACAAAATACACAGGCTTTGGTGAATAAAATTCAGTGATTTAACGTTTCCCCACTGTGGCTTAACAAAAGAGATTCAAACAAAACAAGCATGAATTTATCTGAAAACAAGGCTAGCCTGCAGAAAAAAAGGCCTAATTATCTAAGCAGTGCCACAAAGTTCAAGCAAACATTTACACTGCAAAACCAGAACCAGTTCACCGACAGAAATCTATTCAAAGTAGTAATAATCACCTGTAGAAGTACGAGCACCCCCTGACTGTGTTGTGAGTAAAGTGTTCCTGAGTCTTCTCGTTTCCAAAGTCCTCCAACGGGTCTGACCACAGGATATCACACATAGGTCCATATGCAGGTGGTTCCTTGAATCGATCTAACTAAGAAAAATAGGAGACAAAGAAATACTAACTTCTTTCAACTATGTATCACAGAAAGATTGAAACAAAATTACTGTTTTTCAATCCCTGAGCAGGCAAACAGGAGACACATAGCAATCTGTTCTTCAGCTTTAAAGCAATGGAGTTTGAGTAACAGCAAAACATTCCTTGCTAACACTGACAGGGGGTAGCAGGAAGAGCTATAACTGAAAATTAAGAGAGACAGTGGATTCCTCCACATGGATTCTTGTTTGCTTTTTTTGCCTTTTCTACTGATTTTTTCAAGCATTCCAGTGAACAAGGGAGAATATTGTATTTCTGCATTTCATGATTTTTCAAATCTTACAGCATTCAATTCACGGAAGTGGGGCACCTCAAGAAAATACAGTAGTTATTTCAAAGCAAGTTCCCATTTAGAATTATGTACACTTTCACAAAAAGTTGTATCTAAATATCAAGACAATATCTCTGCATTAGAGCACCTTGGCGTGACATTCCTGTTGCTCCCGAAACCTTAACCCCAATTAAGCAGCTAACAACTCCTCTTTCTGGTCATACTATGGGCATTTAAAACTTCAAATTACATAGAATCATACTGCAAATAAAATTAAATATATCAAAATAATAAAAATCAGTATTCTCCTGCAAAAACTCCTTAATATAAAACCACCATATGTTATCTAAAGAATTCTTTCATATAAGAATAGCCTTATTAAGATAGGTGTATGAATAAGGCTTGCAGTCTGCAACATTCTCTATTTTGACCAGAAAGATCAAGCAATGATTCAGTAGCTAGTAGATACTGTCTCCCTTCAAAAAAAGGAAAAATTCAAAGAGAAAAAACTGGTTTTATGTTTTCAACACTCAGTTAGAAAGTTTTAATGAGACCTCTACAATTTTACCTTTGCATTCTCATCTTAACATATTCACAGCATACCTGCACTTCTTATTTCACCCCCCTCTAATTAATGCTTATGTAATTGCAATTCATTTAAATTAAACAAAAATTCATAAATATGCAAACCCAATTTCTGCTGATTGCCAAAGATAAATAAACCTGCTGGGCTGGGCAGGGGGAAGGTGGAGGTGGTAATGAACCTAATCTAGAATCTGAGAGCTGAACGACTTTACTCTGCCATTATGTTGTTGCAGAGCCAGCTAATTTTTAGGCAGAGTATTTTTGTTTACTGAGATAGTGAACCTTTACCTCAGAAACAAAACTTTGCATTCAGTAATTTTTTTAAAGGGCAGTTAATATCTTACGCTAATTGCTTTTTAATCAAAACATGTAATTACTGGCTCAACTTGGTTTTTTTTCAACTATATTAATTTCTTAGTAGACTACAAATTAACCTCAGAACATAAATTACCTTCTACTAACTTGAAAGCTCAGAAATGTATATCCGTGTTTGCAAGTCTCAAACAGCAAAAGAAAAGAGCTATTTTTTTTTCTACTGGGAACACTAAGAATGAATGGTTCAAATATCTCTTTTTAGAAGTATCAACTGAGATCTCTTCTACAAAACATGTGAATAACAAAGTAATCCTTGATAACATTCAACAACACTGGATTTTATGAAGAAGCTGTTTGCTATTGCTCTCTGAACTTTCATGAGATTTCTGAGAAGCTTCTCAGTACAGAAGAGTAAAACAAGCATGAACTTATTAAGCCTCACTTAGACAATTTGCTAGGAACGCAACTGCAAAAGTATTAAAATATGGCGGGACCTACTGAGAATGAAGCTTTGACTATTTAAAAAAAATGCCAACTATATTCACTGCAATCATATGATCCTTTTTTGTTACGTCTTTTAAGTATTGTGAGGTTTTTCTAGAGCTAATTTTGTACCTTCTCCAAGAAAGCACAGGATAGTTAACGAGGCACAAGGAGTCATCAGATGGTGTGCTTACACTGTGCTAATAGGTAATACCTCAAAGACTTACTTTTCTGATGTCATCTAAGGTGTTGATCTCCGGAGACAAGCCACCATGTACACACAGGAACTGTTGGTTCATCAGAGCAGCCAAGGGAAGGCAGTCAAAGGCATCCATGCAGGCATCATATACACGTTCTGAATATTTGATTTTACCTTTTAAAGATTAAGATGGTAACAGAAAATGCCATCAATATTTAAGAGGAAAAAGGAATATGCTTAGTATCTCAAACTTGTTCTCTCACTACTCTATCTAGTATTGAGGACTGTATCCAAACTTTTGCTTCATACAAAAATATCTTCAGGATTTTTTTTTATCCACTGCTGGGAAACTTCTTCCTATTATGAGGTGAAATTAATAAAAGTTTATCATATTTTTTCTAAAATATTGTCAATAAACAACGGAATATACCATCGTAGTCTACCATTTCTACTCTGTATGAAATCTGTAGAGCAAGCCTTAAAATATCTGCTGAAGGGTTATCATCATTATCACTCAATATACTCTCTATGAAATAGTCAGAACTTTAGACCAGTCCCTTATAATTAATTATCTACAGAAATGCCATCATGAAGTGAACGAGGTGGTACAATGAAGCTGAAATGTTAATTTACCAATATGCATACTAAACTCAGTAAACCATGAAGCCTTTGAGCCAATTAACATTTCCTTTATCCCCAGTGTATAAAGGAATAACGGACTTAGGGCAATAGTTTCATCTCACAGTGTCACAGGAAACAAAAAACTTCATTGTGCAGGTAAAGGTCTACATCTAATGAGCTTTTATGTGTCACTGCATCCTTTCTTGCAACACAGAAAGGAATTTATATAAAAAGAGCATATTGAAAAGTTTAAGCCTACACACAGGGTAAATGTGAAAATGGTATACCTAAAGGAAAAAGAAACACCAAAATAAAAATTCCTTGCATTTTTCTCCTGCTGCATGAGATGAGGCCCTGTGAGATGCCACCTCCTTAACTAGCAGTCAGGAACCTGTCACAGGTGCCAGGGCTGGCATGCCAGCAGGTTTTGCCTGCCAGGCTGCTGCGTGGGGCAGCAAACCCTCAGTTGCTGCAAAAAGCAGCAGCAGCAGCAGCAGGCGTTTACCAAGGCATCCATGCCCAGATGGACCCACAGCAGCCCCAGGATGCTCCCACACCAGGCTGGCAAGCTCAAAGGTGGGGGGGTCTAAGCCCTTGCATTCCACACCACTGAGAGGTGACTGCCCTCTCAGAGAACAGGGATTACAAATTAAAATAATGGCAGTTAACACGAAAAGCACATGAAAAATTACTGATAGTGAACCAGTATCAAATACTTTCAAAATAACAAATTCAGTTGCTGAAAAAGGAGTTGAGAGGAGAAAGATAAGGTAGACTTACATTCTTGCTTAAATGTGAAATACTCTGTTAAATGTCTACATTCATGGTTCCCACGAAGTAAAAACAGTGTTTTGGGGTAAAGGATTTTCAAGGCCCACAAGTACAGCACACACTGCGAATCAGAACAAGAAAGAAAAACAGAATTCATAATTAGTGACATAACACAACAATTTACATTCCCCTCCATCACAAAAAACTAGCAGAAAAGTAAAAGCAATCCATGTAAAGCATTTATTTTAATGCTTAACTTTAATGATTAACTTCATTCTTCACACTACATTCAAACACTTCCCTGCACTTCAGCATGGACTGGCTAAAACTGGAGTGGGTATATTCTGATTGAGTTTTACACTTTTTGCTGAGTGGCACCTCCCTGGTCAGCCGCGTGCTGCCTTCAGCGGTCCCAGCTCTCACACAGCAATTGCTGTGCATCTCCAGAATGAAGTGCACGCTTCCCACCTGGAACGTTAGGCACAAACCTTCCGTGGAAACAATTTCACCGGAAGACCTGCATTTCCTGGCTTAAGGAAAATTTGCCTCAGAACAATTTAACTCACACTTCAGGAAATACCTCAGCCTTCAGAATTACAGTTTTTACATTAAAGCTTGTTCCTTTTTCACTTGATATTGTTCTCTACATACAACTGGGGTGAAAAGATCCACAAAGCTCTTGTATTAAATGAAGTTACTACAAAGCTTTTATATCTTTCCTCTTTCCTAGAGATTTCTATTTGAGATGACATTTCTTCTAGACATGCTTTTAAAGATAAAAAAGAAGACTTGGAGTGGCTAAGCTGTGCTCAGACCTCTCTAAACTACCCAATTAAAGTATCTGTTTTGAAAACAAACTCACAAGAAAGTTGATGGAAATAAAACCCACTCATCCCATGAGATGAGCCCACTGCCTGCAAGGACACTGTACAGACCACAATGTCCTCTCAAAAAGAGGAGTTAGAAAACTGAACAGTTTTTCCTTCAACCTTTCCTTGCTTACATAGCCACGCACTGAAGAAATGCTGCACAAGAAACAGAAGGTGTCAAAAAACTCGCCACTTTCATTTACAACTACTTCCTAACACTCCCCTCTGTACCACTGGAAAAAAAAAATACCGCTTTATTTAATTTAATAATCAACAGACTGGAAATTCAGAATGTACTCTATGGTTTCAGATTAGAACAACATCAGCATTGTTGTCAATGTAATGCCTCTACATTATTGTGTGAATTCCTTCTACAATTCAGTGTCTTGAAAAACAGCTGAATAATAACTTTAATCATCTCAACATGTAGATTTCAGCTCCCTTGTTTGCTGCACAGTCAACTTATGAGAAAAAAGGAAAAGAAGAAGGGATTCAGTATTTTAATATTTGTGCTCACACTATCCATAGATAATCACACAGCGGCAGGGGTTTTATACTACTACTCGTTGTCTTGAAATTATTACATGTAAACATCTGAATGCTCTGTCTGTTCTTTATCTGTAATTTCTATTCTTCTACTCAGAGGTTCTAGAGCCAGAGGAAAACAGCAAAAACACAGGCAATATACTCCAGGAATTGCAAAACTAATTCTCCCCCTTGGAAACACACTGAAGGCCTCTCAGCTCGTGCCAATTCTTCCGTCTCCCTGGCACTACTGCCACTGCAGGAAGCAAGAAGAGATGCCAGAATGCCAGGGAAATCATGCTAACGTAATCCAGCATGGAATTACGGTGTTAGGTCACAGGAATCATCTGTTGTGGCCCAAAACAACCACAAAGGGTGTGCCTGGGGAAAGTCTTCGGTCTCTGTGTAAACTCCAGCAGACTCGAGTTTGAGGGTTTCACTCTAATGGGGCAAGAAACCTGCTCTTGTCCACATCACCAGAGCAATTCTCTCTTTGATGATGACTCCTTCATTCCTCCAAGAATTTCCAGCACCTTCCACTTCTTTAAACTTACTAATGCAAAAACTAGATGTAAATGTCGTGAGACAAGAAGTTTAAAGCGACACCCCCATCCATGCAAGAAAAGCTCCAGCTTTTAAAGTCGTATTCAAGTTACCTTAGAGCTTCTAATCCTGCCAAAACACCTTTGGAAAAGCACAACTGGTGATTACATGAAATGGCATATTAAAAAAAAAAAAGTGGTTTACATTGCTCTTGTAACTAAGTTTTTCATTTTCCTAGAGCTTTGGCAAGATTAAAACAAGCACTCTGTACTTAAAATATTATCCAGATCTAAGAAGCAGGGAATATAAGGAAAGACGGAATTTTTATCTTTTGACATTAGGTACCTGCTTACATTGATGTCTCTACATTTGCTTATCACAGATTTATTTTTTCTTTTTTTCTATGCTTCCTCTGAAGTACTCATTAAAACCAGACAGAAGATAACAGAGAATCAGTACAGTCCAGAAAGTTGTATTTCTCTGCCACTATTCAGGCAATGTAAGTCCACCATTCACATTTTGTGTTGTTTTCAGCAGTACTATATCAAAGGTTTATTTTGTTTAGATGATTACTTTAATTTTCTCCCTTTTCTTTTCAGTAGTCCAGTGAAGTAATGTTGTAATAGTAAATAAGAACTAATTAGCAGATTTATTTTTCCAAGGCAAACTAAACAGCACATATGAGTGCAATGATTTTCATGGCTTTTCAACTTACAGTCATTCACATACAAAAAACCTTATGTCCAAACAACATATCATAAGCAAACATTCTGGTTTTGATTTTTCCTGCCTGTGCTTTGCATATCATAATCCTTACCAAAGTCAAAAGAGTTATGATAAATTGCCCTTGTTGAAAACCTGAGCTTACAGTCTTTTAAGTATTTCATAATAATGCTTCCTAGTCATAAAATTTTAAAATACCTTTTTTCCTTCAACCTTTTCATTAAGAACATACTAAACACCAGCTCTACTGTAACTCTATGCAAAACGTACAGCGGATACCTTGCAATCTAGACATCTGTAAGGTATTTTTTGGCTGTTTCATTTCATTCCATCAAAAAAACTATTTATAAAAAAGAAGTTACAGCCCTTAACTGAGGGCCTTAAAAATCCTGCTTTCTTCGTTAGTGCCTTTCAGCTGTTGAAATAGCAGCTATGTTAAGTCTGTAACAAAGAGGAAATCTGTCCACCTCCCAGCTCCCATAGTCAAGCTGTTCTCCTGCTGAGGTTCTGGCAGCCTCAGCTTCAGGAAAGAAAAGGTCTGTGCAATTAAGCACTGTGTAAGCCTAAGGCCCACATTTTCAAAACAGACTTGGGATTTAACTCTACTGTTGCACGCTGAATTTGAGCATTTGCACAATTCCACATCTAAGCCCATCCTGAAAAGGAAAATCAAAGGCCCCACAGTTCTTCTACACATCTCAAATTATGTGATTAAAACAAGGAGCCTTGAAAAATCATCACCATGGCCACTTGAGTGCAATCACAGTACCATCTGCAACACAGCGCTCGCTTCTGGGTGCTCTGGCACTGGTAGTGCCAGGAACAGAGAGATGCAGCTCACTGCCAGTTGTGTGGCTTTGCAGGGGCCACAAAAGATGAATTCCCCCTACAAATGACTGACAGCACTGGGCGCTCCTCCAGCAGATGAAATAAAGTGTAAGTGTGAGGTAATTCATACTTGAAAGGACAATTTGAGCCACACATTGCTAAGGTCTCTACTGATGCTCTGTGACCTGTGGAACTGGCGTAGCTCCCGCACTCTAACACACACCTCACCTAAATACAAAAATTGCATTACTTTAAGTGCACTGAAATAATGATACCATCACAGTATCTAGTACAGATAGAGCTTCCTAAAATGGAGTAACTATCCCAATGGAAACCATGTACCTTTTTACACATATAGCTGCATTCACACTGGGATAACTATTTATTATGGCATGATTTCAGAGACAAATAAAGAAACATTGTAACCAGAATACTCATATGAGATGCAACTTACTGCCATTTCTGAACTACTACCCCTTGAAAACAGAGAAAGAAAATTCTGAACACTACTGTGAATTAAAAAAAAGTCATACTGTCTTCACTACAACTAGGAGCAAAATCACAATATCCCGTTTGCTGATGTTTAGACTACATTACTCCCATTTCAGCCTTTAGAAAGAATATCTGAAAAGATAAAAAAAATCTGACTAGAATATCTGAAAAGACGTAAGAAGTACCTCTTTCTCAACCAAAAAAGTGACTAGAAATTCTTTTTCTTAAATGTTACTCTAATTCTTATAGCTAGTACTTTCTAAACAGGTATTTAAGCGGTGGCTCCTACCTCTCCTTTTTGGACCTTGTGTCTTGGCCACGACTGCTCTCTGAGAAGATGGGTCCCACACAGAGATGGCATCAGTGCAAGGGAAATGGTGCCATCACATCTCCTCTCCCTGCAGCCAAAAGGGGCTCTTGGCATGCTGGGGACTCACACTGGGAACAGCTGGCACAGGACCAGTCAGCTGCAAGGACGGCCCTGACACAAACAGATGTTCCAGTCTGGGAATCTAATATATATAAAAATAATCTGAATTTGCTGAGTTACTGAATGTAGTGGTTTAGTTCGCATTTTCCCCTTCCGTGAGATAAGAACAGGGAGGAATACAAAGCAGGCACCAAACTTTAAAGAATATAATGAAGTTTATTACTACAACTACAAGTAAAATGGAATAAAAAGGAATTAAAGCAAATTAACCCCCTTTTCTCCAGCACCTCCTCCATCTACCTATAATATAAAGACAAACTTAAAATCATTTCAGTCAGTTTGCCACTCTATAACAATCTTTGGTCAGTCCATTCAGAGAGACAAGCCTCTTTTGCTCACGCTATGGAACCTTTCCACAAGAACAATCTTCTCATGGCATCCACGTCACAGCACAACCGCCGTCTGTGTGGTTTTCTGTTGACATGTGAGAGTCCCTCCCCTCGATTACAGCTTTTCCACAACTGTGTTTGAGGGTTCACCTTTAGCTATGGGGGGTACAAGTTTAAGGATGAGCAATTCCAGAAAAAACAGAAGTTCTCTTCATCTGTCTCCAGGATAAACCCCCCCTCGCTACAGAGAGAAAACCTGGGAAAAAAAAATCCAAAGTCCTTCCGTAGGTAGGCTCTCTCATCAGAGCGGGGCCGAGGTGGGCACTCCTTCAGGCCTCCACCTCGGTGTAAAGTACTCCAGGAAAGAAGAAGAAGAGGAAAAAAAAAATCCAAAATTATCTTCATCTCTAGGAACAGAGCTTTTCTTCTGTACCTCTATCCATGTGTAGCACAGACAGCTGGAAAGCTCTTTCGCCCCCCTCAAAGCTTATAATGAAATTACAAGGGAGTCTCCAATATATCTGAGTCCATCGCCATAGGTTTACAAAAGAATGTCAGCTTCTAGCATCTCCTCTCTCTCCTCTCTCTAGGCTTCAGCCCCTTCTGTGTCTTTGCCTTTCTTGGGAAAGGATTGGTATTTGCAGATTTCATATCTCGGAGGGAAAACTTACAGCACTGAAGGGGTTAATCTTCCCGTGCCAGGACCTTGAAAACTAAAGCTTATCTTTCTCTGCTAAAGCAGCAGCTTCGGCTGTGCAGCTGCTTGCAGCCGGAGCTGGGTTTTGGAGTGAAGGGGGGCATCTCGGCCCACGCTGCCAAGCGGCAGCTTGGAGGGCTGTGGCCCCCCACCCCTGGGGCCCAGTCCGGCCCGCCGGGAGAGGGGGTCGTGACCCGGGCCCACCAGGGCCGAGGGGAGAAAGGCCATGGCCCTGCGGTGGAGCTGGACCGCGGCCCGGCCCGGCCCCCGCTGAGCCGCACAGGTTCGGGCAGGCAGGGCCCAGCAGGGCCCCACCGGGCTGGCCCAGCCCCTCCCAGGGCTGAGCCGGGCCCTCGTTTACCTCTGCCAACACCAGAAGAGCAAGAGGGCGATTCCCACCTTGTCCCTCTTTAAATGCTGTATTTTACAGAGGCGTAACCCTTCTCTCAGTGGCTCAATAGAGCTGTCTATATTCAAATTAGTTAATTGATTGGTTCTATGAAGTTCTGGAGGAAGACCACAACTGTTGCAGCCACATCACTTCCCCAAAGAAACAGAGCCAAAAGGAAAAAAAAGAAAAACCTGAAGAGCAGGAAGGGTGCCAACCCATGACACTGAATTTTCACAGCTCTGAGGAATACTGCCATACAAAAAATGAGATCTCACAAGATACAAATTGTTGCTATGCAGAAAGATATGTGCTACTGGTCTATAGAAGAAAAGGCAAGGAATTTCAGGATAATTGAAGTCCTAGGATTTTCTTTGCTTTAAGAGAACTGAAAAAAACTATTGACTTCATTGGTGAACTATTCCTGATGTTCCTGAGTCCAAACTGTTTTAATTCAAGGTGTTTACTGGAAAACATTACCAAACTACAGTTATAGAGGATGCAGAAAGGTGTTTATTCTTCCAATGAAGTCCTCAAACATTCACAGAGACTTGAGAGATGATAAACACACAACTTCACCAGCATTAACTTCCCCACAGTTTACTAACATTAACATATATATATATAAAATTCTTTTTATGAGCGAGACCAGGCAATTTCCAACAGTTCACTGAGTTCAGAAGCATCTCAAGCGCCAGATGCTTTTTTTAATTGGTGCAAGGTCCAGCGGTCAAATTCCAGACTCACTCCAAATACCTGACTTTGTTTTTGCTGGAAATACCACAAAAACAGTTTCACCTTCTGAAATTTCAGCCTTTGCATTCAGGAAGGGAAATACATGCATGTTTTGAACCTTAAAACATAACTCCAGTTTTGTTAGTTTTGAACACTGGCTTAATGCTCCATATTTTAACTCTTTCCTCTGTCAAAAATGTTCACTATGTACCTTATGATGGTCAATTGATATATAAGCCAGTATGCTGTTACAGGGGATTGAGCAAGAAAATAATTCCAACAGTTGGTTTACATAGTATTATTAATGTGTTACAGTTCGTATTTACTCTGTAATTTTTCTAAGACTGTGATGAAAAAACAGGCTATATGTACACTCCTCCCTACACTGCACAGCATTTGTCTGCCTTTCAAAAAAGTGTTTTCAGACTCAGGTAAAGAGATTAGTCATTCTCCCTTACAACCTATCCCACTTACACTCTAACTATGCATTAGATATAAAAATAGCCCTCTGTTTTGATCATTTGGGTTTCTACTCTCCATGGCCATAAAACTTGTTTGAAAGTGAAAACCAAGGGGTTTCTTCTACTCTGGAGTCAAATCCCTGGAACAGTACACAAGCACAAGGGGGAAATATTATCCATTATATAGCCAAGGAAACAAATGCAGTGTTCTAAAATGCACAAATTTGTTATTTTAAGTGAAGAAATGCCCAGGCTCTGCCAAAGGGTCAAATGGAAAAGAGAACACAGATACAGAATAAAGATTCCGTCTGTGCCAAGAAACCTCGTCTCATTCTACCTACATTTTGACACTTTAAAATTTTGCCTGTTCTAACTTCTCTATCAGTCTCTCGTCTTAACTCGTTGCTTAGAACTAATATAAAAGACACAAAACATGCACCCCCCTTCAAGCGGTGAAGCTAACCCCAGTAAAAATGGAGCATGCACATGAAGAATTGAGCCCTTGGATCAAAAGCTCCATAGGGCAAGGACTGACATTTCTGCTGAGTGCCTCATACAAATACTTTTCTCTTTTTCCCTCTGAATTATCAAATGCCTTCCACCTACCTTATGCAATTTCTTTCTCTGTTCTTAATGATAATAGCTTGCATTATGTAGTACCTTTCATCCAGAAGAATCCCAAATGCTTTGCAGCCCACAGAGAAGGATTATCTCGCCCACTATCAGAACTCAGCTCGGTCTAAGCTCAATGGTGTCACTTTTACACTAGAGATCACACGGCAATCAAGGGGAATTTTTTTTAAAGCTTATATTACTCATGATTAGTACCTTGGACCAGCTACTTAATTCTTTTGGAAAGACCCCAGAACTGCAATAGTCTCATGTCTCCATAGCAGAACGGGGAGCCAGCAGATCGATGGAAGAAAAGATCAGTATGTGATTGACGTGGTAGAAATACGAGCTGAGGCTAGGGCTGTTTACCAGCGTGACTTCCCCAGCATAAAGTACTGACAAGAGTTGGTGCCTGATCTATGTACTCAGGTCCCCTTCTCCACCAAAAACATCCTCCCCCTCTAAATGCCGAGTTGCATTCTTCACAATTTTCCTTTCCTTGTCACTACTTATTGTGCTGAATTCATGCCTGAATGCACAGCTCTACATCCAAATACACTTATGAAACAGAAACTTGCCTTTCCTTTCATTCTTTAACCAAGGTGACAGGTGGGGAAAATCTGTTATGTGACCCAAAAAAAAAAAAAAAAAAAAAA
>VYZQ01021868.1:0-29273 GCA_013400655.1 Mystacornis crossleyi
ACTCTGGAGCTTGTCTGGGATTTATAGTTTTGCAATGCAAGCACATAAAACACATGCTGTTAAGCACAGAGAAAATATAAAGAGTCAGCTATTCTTCTGTCAAAACAGTCCCAGTCAGAAATACAAAGGAAAAAGATCTCTTTGCTAAAGACTCCAGGGCAAAAGCCCTGTGCTACCTCAGAAATTACACTCTTCACATGCGGTTTTCCTCCTTAGTTACTGAGCAGTGTAGTAAAACCTTGGGACAGAGAGACAAAGCACAGTCACAGTTTCACTCACTTGCTGTGGAAGCACCTCCCCAGTTTCCCAGGAGTCTGGCATCAGTGCAGTGCTTACACATGAAACAGGTTCTGAGGATGCAGAAGGCTTTACTTTTGAGAACTTTTTCTATACTGCTTCTATAAGGTCACAACAAATCCCATTACACAAATCAATTTAAAAACATGAGGTACTTTTCCTGACAGACGCTGAGAGCTGAAGGTTCTGCTATCAGTCGCTGCCCAATGTCTTGACTGTAAATCAAAAATTGATTGCCCTGAAAAACTCTTGGTGTCCACAAATACAAACTTATATTCAGAATATATTTTCTGCATTTCCAACATAACTCTTATAACCTCTCAAGGCTTAATCATCTCTTCATGGAGTGCTGATTACAGAAGCACTGTTCCTGCAAAGCTCCAGAACATGCTGTACCCCTGCAGCGTGGGCAGGGAGGAACAAGCCCCAACTGAAGCTCTCAGATTTTAGGGCACCCAACTCTTCCATCACTAGAAGGTGAACTTCTGCCATTCCAAAATTTTAAGAACTTTCAGATAACTATAAACGTTTCTCAATTAGTGTTTCCAAAAATGGAGACAGCAAAATCTGGGCAAGCCCAAAAATGTGACCCTTTCCAAGTTGTTTGCAAAGCTGACAGCGAGATCAACCCTGGAGGAAGACAAGGCAGGGATGTGTGCAGGCCAGAAGGGTGCTGGGAACACAGAGGATTTTCCTTCCTGCCACGTCTACGTGCGGAAAGCCGCAGCTGCTCTTTGGCTGGGCTCTGATGGAAAAGCCAGGCTGCGTGCACGGCCGGGACTGCTGGACACAGAAGCCCATCCTTGTCTTGGCATTCTCCAGGCAGGACTGCTAAGCCTGGACCTCCAGCTCTCCCTCTTCTCTCCACAGAGAGACTGGCAAGCCCCAGGTCTTGATTTCTGTGGTGGCAAAACCGCAGCGTGCTGCACAGCTGAGCGCTCTGCTGCTGAGGTTACCCACTCAGCACAGAACTTCCCCACGCCAGGCACGGACCACGCACCCCGAGAGGCTCAGAGCCTCCTGCAAGCCTTAGTCACGTACAAATGAACAATTAACTTGTCAGCTCAGTGCAGCCGCTCAGGGAGTGAAAAGCTGTGTCACACTGTGGAGGTTTAAACAAACTGGTAAGAAATATTAGAGAGCTGACAGAGAACTACCCAAGCTGGAATGCAAGAGAAGGTTCAGAACTGCCATGAACTGGTCAAACAGGCCAGGCACCTCCAGCCAGTGCAGGGGAGCTGGACTACAGTGCTGTGACTCATCCGAGCAACGGGCAGGGCTGCAAACTTCCTCAGAACTACTGCAATAATCCTGGCTAGAAGGAAAAATAAACAGTTTGGAATATTTATATAACACTGACTACAAAGGCAAATGTCCTTCATCACAGAGCAAAAACCAAGAGAAAGGGGGTGGGGAGAATTTTATCTCACAGCATCAGAGAACATCAGGTGTTATGAAATCATGAATTGGAATAGTTCTAGAAAAACCCAAAACGGCATTACTGAATGTAATAATTTGAAGTGGGAGATATGTGAAAAGTGTGGACATTCCCATAACTAAACATTTATGATTCATCAAGAGGGATAAGAGTTGAAAAATAAGAATAGCTATTGCAAATACCCATTCTCAAGCATTGCTGCACACATGCAAAACTGTCTGTGCAGAGAAAATTTAAGTTAGAGAAAAAGGTACAGAAAAGCAATTTCAGAAAAGCTGAAAATCCTTCCCTATAATTTTCCCCATCTTTATTATAGGCACAACTTTTCATAAAATTCCTATGATGAAAACTGAAAAGGAGGACTAGGAAAATGCTCCTTTATTAGTCACATCTCCCTCAACAACAGAAGTATAACTCAGTTGAAAAATGTTCCTTTGCTTCCTTAACCAACTACATGATCCTTTGACAATTTTGTTCTCTTGAATGAATGAGAAGTAAAAATCTAAAAGGCCCATCTGCTCAGTAGTTCTGGAGCCACAATGATATTAGGCAAAAAAAAATAATGGTATCCACTTAAGGCTGGATTAAATTTAAGCATGTATTTTTAGAGATCATCAACAACATTGCTGGGATGCCAGCAAGTGCAAAAATACTGCCTGTAAGATCTGCTGGATTTACATTACAAACTTCCATTTCATCCCTTCTTTCTCCATAGAGGAGATAAAAGAAAGTATGTCAAGAGTGAACAATGAGGGACAGCGTCATTTGTGTCTCTGTGTCCTGGGGATCCAGGGCAGAAAGGTCTCTGTGCAGTGACACAGCAGTCAGAGGCAAAGAACGCTGCTCTGAAGTGACGCTTTGATACTGCGGGAGCAGAAGCAGGTATTTAACCTTTAGCACGAAGGACTGTTGATTTCTTTTACCCAGTTTCGACTAAAATACACTTCAGCTTATCTCATGCACTTCATCACCAGCAGTGACTTTATCTTTCGGTACATATTCAAATGGCTCCTCGCAGAACTGAAGTTCACACACACTGAATGGATTTCTTCACATCTTGATATTGCCAATTCATTAGGGGAAAATTCAGCAAACACCCCCTGCAACAACGCGGGTCGGCAAAGTATAACCCAGTTAAATGATGAACTCGTGAGCAGGGAACGAGCTTTCAACTTTTCTCCCAGCTCAAACAATCCTCACTTCAATCTTTACACAGGAAACGCAGATGGAAAATTTGAAAGAGCATGTCCTGACGACATTAACACCACCACGAGAGATTGTGGAGGCTTCACCTCGCCTGTCAGGGCAATCCCAGCAGCCAGAAAATCCACTGTGAACCTCACTTGGCTGTGGTTACCTGAATGGGCACATCCACCCTCCTCACTCAGGGGAGCTCCCATCCACCACTTCCCTCCCACACACCTTCCCAGTCCCAGTAACGTTTCCCTTAGCAACAAAATAATGGAAAATTTAGTGTGCCTTTATGATTAATTTATACAATGGAAGATTGTCCCACTTCACATCTCAGAAGCCAAGCCAAGAAGATTTTGCAATGCATCAGTTTATCAAAACACAAAATTTGAAGAGCCGAGTAGGGGGAATATATTTTTAGATTAAAGGTTTTGTCCCAGTTACAATAGCATAATGAAGGATAAATTCAGCACAGCTCACCAAGTACCTGATCTCAACCCCAAATCAAATGAAGACTAGAACTCAGAATAGCTTCTCAAAAGAAGAGGGGCTAGATGGCACACAGCTACTTCCACCTGTTCATTTTATTTCCAGCCTATTTGTAATATTTAGAGATATCAGAAAGGTAACAGTATTAGCTAAAAAATGATAAGGCAGACAAAGGAAGTAACCTTAAAAAAAAAAAAAAAAAAGCCAACCAAAAAAACTCCAGAAGAGCACTCAGGTACTGAGTAAAGGAATTGGAAATAAATTACTATAAATTATTTTTTTCCTAGAGGCAAGTTGCTATGCATCAGGTGAACAGGAGACACAGGGTTGTTTGTTTTTCTTTCTTTAAAAACAAATCGCAAAAGAAGCAATGGATTTATCTTATGGCCACGAAGAAATTCCTGAAAACGTAAGAATTACAAGAATATGAGAACACTTCCTTTCCTGAAAGGACAGCAAGTTATGGGGAAACAGGAATCAGCCGACATTAAAACTGATGCCAGAAAATCCTGCCATGAGTGGAATTGCCACAGGAGTCTGTAAGTCTGTGCTGGCAGCTCGTAGTGCTGAACTCTGCTCACTTCAGCAGTAAAAGCAGGAAAGCTGTGCTGATTCAGCCACCCATTTCTTTTAAGATACTAGATTTCAGAACTGGTACTGGAGTGAAGAGATCCCTCTGAAAATGTCCTAGACGGAACAGCAAATTTAAATATTTTTGTATCTCTGCAGCCCTTCGGCACAGACAGCAGTTACCCAGTTGCAAACCAGCTTTCCAATTCTTAGCTCGTGTGGCTACAGCTGAAACAACCATTGGAAATCATTCCCCTCAGAGCTCAATGCCAAAATGAACATTAGAGTGAACACTGAAACAAATATTAAAGCACCACAGAAAGCATCATAATGTAAATTGAAATTAAGTTACCCCAGCTATCCGATGCCAAATTAAATGAAGTTATTGATTGCAGAAGTTTTCTGAACTTGGTCAGCCAGGACAGAAAATCCTGAATGGGCCAAACTGTTTAGCAGAGATGTTTTTTTACAGAAGGTCAGGAAGGAAACCGTTATTCACATTTTAGCTCCTTCAGACAGTTTTAAGGAAAGTGTATTTGTATTTGTACAATAATTATTGCTTACTGTCAAAATTCATAGTGATAAGTAGACACTCTGGAGCACAGCAATCATCTGGCTCCCCCAGCAGCTTGGGATCTTTGTTCGTGCTCTTTGACTTGGATGTTTCCCCCGTGTATATATGACAAGAATACCCAAACACGGGCAGTGAATCCTCACTGGATTAGATTTGCAACCTAATTGTGACAGTAACTCTGAGCTTGCTTATTTTGGTATTCACCACAGCTGATCTCCATAATGTGACTACGTACGTTTAACTCCACAAATGCAATATTCTGTCAATCCCTACTGAACTTTACAAAGGCCTGGTGCCAAACAGGGAAAAGACAGACTGAGAGACTGGGAGAGAGGAGAGAGCAAAGAGAGACCAACCCATGGTCATTTTTCCTTAACAAAAAAAAATCTTATGTGGCCAACAGTTGTGATTATTCCAGCTTGTCAGGACCACAGCACAACAGTTTCCAAAGGTATTTTACATCTGTATTTCCACTCCAGCGATGAGGCAGAAGTGTGCAGGCATAGAAGGTGATGGTCCATGTATGACTTACTGCAAAAGCTGCCTGAACTCATCAGCGCTTCGGACAGGGGCCAGCTCAGCCTCAGGCTTCATTTGGCTGAGAAAAGTAAAAGTTCACTTCATCTTTTTTCTAAGGAGTTTCCATGGTCCTGTCTCACAGCTCTACTGAATTTTTTATTTTGGTTTCTAGACAAGGTGCAGAAATGGATTCTTCTAAGCGTCAGCATCCAAAAATGTGCAAAAGTTATATCCAGAAAAATGGTCAAATGGGTGACTTTGCATGGAAATAGTGCAACCCAGGAGGCAAATAAATCAGTCCTCTAGGCTATTTGATTTTCCTGACCATCAGTTATAAGTACCATGGGCAGTGAATTAACTGAAATCTTAATTTCTCACCTTACATCACACATTCATGTTTTGCATTCATCACCCCTTTAAAGGAATGATCACCTGGCACAATTATTTGCCCTTTCAGGTTCTGATAAAAATCCTTTAAATTACTGTCATCTATACCTGATGAATATACAGATGGTTATTTTTTTAAACATTTCTCCTTAATGAAACAACACTTAGAGGTATAAATTGGATTCCTCAATGCTTTCCTTGAAAAAGAACAAAGGCTAATTCCAACTTAGATTATAAACTTTGTAGTAACAACACATGCAGACACGGGAAAATATTTTCCAATGCCAAGTGAGTACACAAGTTCAGATTCACCAGTTTAAACTGGTGTTTAAGTTTTGAGTATCCCCAAAGAAGGCTTTCACACTTCGAAAACATTTTGAAAGAGGAGAACATCATTCCTTCTTCCTTAAGATCAGGACATACTTCAACTATAGGCTGCTGTTTCAGTAACACTTGAAATATCTTAAAAACATGATTGGATAAAAATTGGCTACTTCAGTTGCTTGATTTGATATTTCAAAAACATTTCCTGTTTTGAATCTTGGGAGAAGCAAAAACTCAAGCAGAGTCAGAATAGGGAACTCTGACAAGTAGTCCATGTGAAAGCCGGAAAACATCATGTTTTAGACTTACAGCTGGATATAAAATGATTTGATACATTATTTCAAAATTCAGTTGCATAAAGCTAAAGCTGTCTCCAGCACAGTTTTCCTCGTCATGTATCATAACAGGTATCCTGGAGGGTTGCAAGCAATAAATTATTATGACTACAGATATCTCATGCTGCCTACAGGCCTTGTCCTTTCTCCCTTGAACACTCTTCAGAATCAACCATCCCTGGTAAATTCTTAAAAATTTGGTTAAAGAATTGCTCTATGTACTGTAACATTAAAAGTCTAAAAAAAGTGTGAATGTTCCCTATTACAAGTACTGCAAGGTGTTGTCAACCAGAAACAGTAAAAAAAATATTGAGCCACTAGTTTAAAAGTTTAACATTTTTTTGTGTGCTGGACATTTCTGTGAGTTCTGGTTGTAAGCTGCTATTGTATCCCCATGAGAACAATGAAAATTTTGTGCTTTTAATGAGAAATAAAAATATATCATTTTTCTTTCAAACAGACAACTTCTCTCACAGCTTGCCCTCCGCTTCTGAGGTGAAAAGGTATGAACCACAGAGAGAACAAAAACTAGGAAGCTTTTTCCTTTGGTGAAAATTTTCATGACAATTTTTCTGTAAAAATAAAATTAAATATTGAAATTGGTTTTGCATTGAAGCGGAGAGATGTCAGCTGGCTGCCTGAAAGACAAGTTGGGCTTGATTTTAACTTTAGGCACATCACTACTTTAATTGGCAGACCTAATTAATAGTAGGACCTGCTGGGCACAATCCCAACCGTGCTCCAGCTGATGGAAACAGGGATGTTTGCCTCCTGGTTATGCCTGTGCCATGCTGCAGAAGCTGCCAGCTCAGCCTCTGACCTGCTTGTATTTGTTCAACAAATAATGGAGTGTGTGAAGCTGTGAATTGGATAATTTATAATCACTGTGAGAACAACAAAAATCCAATTCAGGCCAATAAACTCACAGAGAGGGTTAAAAGGCCACTGGGGACTTCTGGGGTTTTCTCCTGCACTTTCTCTGCTTAGTGCCATAAGATTCTACAAAACATATTAATAATCATGTTGTTTTCACATGGGAGAGTGGGCTTGCAGGGAGGAAATAACTCCTCATGCCATCTGCACTGCTCAGTTCGATGCTTCCAGGTGTTTCTGCTGCCATTATAACTTGTCACTAAAGGATGCTGAGGATAGAACCATCACGTGTCCCTGTCAGAGTGACAGCTCAGGACAGCCTGCAGGCTGAGAGCAGCTCCTCGGGGGCAGCTCATAAATCGTGGGGACACAACCCCTCACATCTGATAACCCAGCACAGCTGAGGCCGTTCCTGCTGAGGCTCTGGCAGTGCAGACATGCTGCCACCACAGCAGCCTTTCCAAGCAGTTCCATGATTCCATCAGCATGTCAGAGAGGACATGGCAATAAGGTATTCAACTCAGCGTGTACCTACATAGGCATCGCTGGCTTTAACAGAAAGGCAGATGAAGTCCCAAGTAAACTTTAGCATCAAATCCCTGAGCACACAGTCACAGCTGTGGCTGGCAATAAAAGCTGTAAAGCACTCACAACAGCCAGGGGATCTGCAGCTGTACACGGGGCTGCTTGCCTGGGGAACACCAGGGATTCACTCCTGCAGCTCCCTTGAAAGGAAGCGATGGGCAGCAGGCAAGCAAACATTTCCCATCTTATCCCTACAGTAAAAAGAGCCTCTCCCAATTAAATTTTCTCATTTCAGCCATTAGCAGTTAAATCCCAGACTATATGCCACTGTAGATGTGCTGGGGCAAAGGTGAGAACATGAAATGCATTTCCAGTTTATTGCCAGTGCAATTTCTCCTCTTGACAGTTTTACAGCCTCAAATAGAAACACTGCGACTCGAGCTGTGAGCTCATACAACCCACACCAGAGAACTGCAACTGGAAGGTTGCTTTGCCTGCAAAAGGATGGTATTCTTTAAGTATAATCTCTTTGGGAAAAATATAGCCAGGCAAACAGAAGGAAGAAAACCCAAAGAGCCATTGCAAACATAACACAATAATTAACAACTTCCTATTCAGGAACTTATTCTCTCTTCAAGGAGCAAAATCAATAGGATCTGTTTCCCTGGTACAGAGGGTTCTGGAAATATAGATCAATTAAATGCAGCATGGACAGAGATGCTTGCAATGCATTTTTAAGGCTGTATTTGATCAATAAACATCTGAAGGGCTCAGAGGAGCCTCCACGGCTCTGGCAGAGCTGGAGTTCCCACCAAGAACACATTAGCTAATGCCTTAGAGACTCTGCTCTCCTGAGTGACGCTCAGGGCAACAACTGCCATCTCTGTTCTCATTACGGAACAAAAACCCACAGAAGCCCTGAGCTGCTTGGTCCTACATAAGGAACAATCCCAAGCTCTGCACGTAGCACAGCACACGTGGATCCCTTAAATCCATGAAATTTAGAGAAAAACACACGTACGCTTTTTGACAAGCTTGTAAGATCGTGATTGCTTTCAGTAGTGAACTGCATTGAAGGAGGGACAATATTTAGCCATTTTGAAAATTACTGAGAAGTACTTCAATAACAAGATCTTCCTTTTTAACAGGCCTGGTTGCAAACTGACACATTTAATTAATGAAGTTCTGCTGTGGTTCAAATGACGTTTCAGCAACTTCCTGAGAACTGTATCTGTGACTCTCAGAAATAAGACCCTAGTGACAAGAGATGGATTTTACCGAGTCTTTACAGATTTTTTTTAAGACTTTTTCAGAAGCAAAGATTGATTTCTTATCAAAGAGGAAACACCAATAAAGCTGATAACTTTGCCTTCACCACTGATGGCAACAAGCTCTCATGAATAAGCTGCAGTGAACCCCCCATGGGGATTCACCTGAGGGAGCAGGTATACTGTCAGTGTCAGACTAACACAAAAATCTCATTTCCATTTTGATTTGCAGCTTTTCCCAGCTGATGATCTCAAACATTTTTGATGCTGATTGAACAAGATAGGTCCAAGCCTATTGCCCATGCAGTGAAGTTGCTTGTTCTAATTAACAAAAAACAAAGGCAGATGCTTTCCTTGGACGTTAATTTTTGAAACAGTACCAGCTTCACCTCTCAAAGATGAAACCAGAAAGGGGCTGGGTATGTTTTCAAGGCTTCCCTGACACAGATGTGAGCACACTCACCTCTGCACATACAGCACTATTCCAAGGCTTATCTAACCCTCACACCCAACCAGGAAATAAAGGCAGGAATACCATTTATTTTATACATATTTCTATCCATATTTCTCCCCACCCCGACGTTTTCTGGTCACATTAGCAAGTGGACTGAAGCAGCTGATTTTCCACTTCTTGAAAAAAAGCAAGATTAAAAAACCAGAAAAACACCCACAACAGTTTGGGTTTTGTTTTCAGAAATCTGTGCATCTGAAATTTTGTTTGTTGTCTTCCTGCTTTCTCCTTCCAGTTCAACTCAATAACATTACGTATTAAACACAATGCTCTTAAAAACTAAGATATTCCCAGTGCATCTCAAGATGTTAATGCTAATTAAAGTTGATCAAAAGACTTTCTTTGAGATACAGCAAAACCAGACTGAACTGTGACAAGATGATACTTTATGATTTCATTCTATTTAAATCACAAGGGCCACCTGTGTGGCATTATTCAGTCATTAAGCATTGCTTCATTGCTGGTACCTTTTGCTCCACCTTAAAATTAGAATCAAACACTATACAAAAGTAATTAAAAGGGACTAAACCTCTTGTCTTCAATTAAGCAAAAGTAGTTTTAAAAATGAGATTGGAAATACAGGTTATATAAACACCCTTCAGGGATAACACAGTTAATATTTATTTTAACTCACAGCAGCAGTTATCAACCAGACATTCTTTGCAAGTCCTTCTCAGTCTATAGACTATGATTAAAATTATCAGATAGTTCATTTTCAAAAAGCTGTGCAGAAGTAGCAAGCCTTACCATGCATAAAGAAAGTTGCTTGTTGTATCCCCAAGGATGAGAATGAAAAAAAAAAGAAAAGATAAAAGTACAGGAATAGTTTTGGAAAGAGATAAAGATGAAAAGAGACAAATTAGCTGTAATAAGGTGAACATAACACACACACTGAAGAGGAAAATAGAAATTATGTATTTGTTTGGAAGCAGAAGCAGTTTGAGGTAGAAGATATGAGTCACGTGCAAAAGAGCCATAGAAACATAGACTCCATGGGACGAGATGCACTAAATATCACGGAATCAAGTGAATCAGGGAGAGAAGGAAAACTTCCTCAAGTCTAGTTAAAGATGAAAGGGCAAATTCTACATGGAAGAGAGAAAGAATGTGGTCAATGAATTCATGAGGGGGAGAAGAAGAAGAAACAGTTCTGTACACTGAAGAACAGAAAATTTGGCAGAAAAAATGAAAAATTGTTTTTGAAGAATATGAGTCTGAAAGCAGCTGACACCCTGCTGTTCAATCCTTCTGCAGGTGCCACCAGACAACATCCCAAGGAGCACAGCTGTAGGTACAGCCACTTGTATTGACCCAGAAGCTTATTTGTACCATCTGCTACAGAAATATCGGTCAAGGGGAGCAAGGTACACCTGGAGGTGTCCACACAGAGAGATTACTTAGAACAGGAAAGAAACTTCAGCAGGGGAAAAGAAAACTGTAAAAAATGAATAGTTTATGCTGTAAAAAGGAGTAAAGCTTTTGAGAAGGACCATCAGCTTGCTCAGGAGCAGCCAGCTTGAGTTTTAGTGAACATCCTGAACAACCCTGCAGTCAGGCTGCCCCCCTGTTTTCACACTTCAGTGTCTGATGAATGGCCTGATTTTCAAGCTAACAGCAGTTTTTCAGGACTTTCAGTAGCACAAATAGTTGGTGAAAAGTACAAGCAGTATACATCCCCTAAATAAACTGTCCATCCAACAGAACAAGCCCTACAATGGCTGAAATCAGGACAGCTCCTTCTTCAAAAATTCCCAGCAGGAATGGTAGGATTCAGTTGTCTATCTCTAATGTATAATTTGCTGTCACCCTGCAAATGTAACTTGCACAGGGTCGGTCAGAGCAGGAGCTCCAGTTGGAAGCCCCTGAGCAAGGCTGATCTCACACGATATTACACATCTGTTCTGGGATGGGGACAGGCCTGGGAAGTGCCAGCTTAGAATGCCTGGAGAAATGAGGGCAGAGAGAGTCCAGAGAGCAGCAAGGAGACAGAAGAGAAAGAAACAGCTGGAAGGATAACTTTTTAAAAAAGGGAATCTTCACTCTAAGGAAAGATTTGGGGATTTCAAAGTACTTTGCTTAAGTCATATATTACATTCCCATACAGATTTGGGAGAAGGGGAGTAAAAATTTAAAGGACAACCAGTTCCTCAAAAAGGACCAAAAGTAACAGGGTATTTTAGTATAGGAAGAAACGTGTCCTGTGTTCACCATAAATAACAGCAGGAGAGATGTTCTTTGAAACAGCCCCTAGAGTACATATACTTAAACCCAGTAAAGTAACTTCTCACTTCGAAACAAAACCTTAAAAGCCTATATTGATAAATTATTATAATTGTATTATTAACAAATATAAACATGTTACTATCAAGCCTAAACGTTTAGAAAATATTACTGGAGCTAGCACATTCCTGTCATCCAGATGAATACTGGTGTGAGCATTGAGTCACTCTCATACCTTTTGAGGATTAAGAATGAAAATTTGTCTTTGTTCAACCAGGCAGAATGGGCTACTTCAGAGAGAAAAGGATGGGCGGCACTCAAGTCTAAATCTCAGATCTTAAGAAAGAAGGACAATAATAGTTGCCAGAATATTTACCAAGATTGTCAGAAGCAAGATTAGGCAACACTGCAAAAATAACAAGAGACTGTACTGTCTTCAAATTTAAGAAACATTAATTCTGCCCTTTGAAACTATTTCTCATAGGACGTTGACGCTACCGTGTAATTTTAAAATAACCATAGAAATCACAGTCAATCATTTTCCTTTTTGATAACTGTACAGTGCAGTTGGGAAAAAAAAAAAGAGGCATGTACTACATGGCAGCCTGACATCAGTCTGTTCAGTATCACAGTAAGTACAGATCAATAGTTCTCTGCTACTGAAAAGGGTACAGCATTCTTGAAAAACCGTGGGAAAAAGCTCACCCAGTTTTCAAGCTGACCAAGGCATCTTCGACTCCTTTCTGGTTAAACTTGGTCATGTAAAGGTGCATATCAGGGTAGTTGTTCCGGATATTCCTCTCAGTGCTTCCATTTGGGACCGTTCCAAACCGAAAAGGAGGTGAATAGTCATGTGGCCTTTGAAACTAGAGAGAAAGGGGAAAAGCAAAGTGTTTCAGGCAGTCAAAATGTGAGGAAGGGCAATGTCAGGTTGAAAAAGACAGAAGCTGAGTAAGTTTCCTCAAGTTTCTCCAAGGCAAATGCTGTGGGTTAATTCAGGTCTCTGATACCAGAAACTGTCTTCACACTGACTGAACGTAATCTACATCCAAATACAAGCAGCTCCATTTTGCCACTCAAATGTGACTCTCTCCCGTGCTCTGCACTATGGCAGGACAGCAGAAACTGGAGCAGATCCTTATCTGCCAGCATCTCTCTAGGGACCCCAGACTCATTGGTAAACCGCAACCAAAGGAAAAGAGTATTTTGTTGACAGTCACTTCACACTTCCGTCTCAGTTGGGACATTGTGATTCCCCATCAGGAAGATGGGAAAAGGATCACCCACAGTACTCCACAGGGAGCCCAGTGCCCCAGTCCTGGAGGGTGCCAGGGAAGGCAGGAAGCTGTGCCACGGGGAGAGGCAGGGTGAGGGAGTTTCCTTCCACCACCATGACTAGAGGGGAGTAAAAGCTCTCGCAGCTTCCACAAGGCCTCAGCAACTACATAGCTTGACATGAGAAGGCCTTCTGAAGCTCTCACACCTGTAATCCTAGTCCCTGTTCATCCCTACCATTTAAAACTACAAACCATTTGCTTGAGGGCATATAGGTTTATTCTACAGTTCTACCCTCTCTATCACTATTGCATCAGCACAAGTGAACCAGCCAGGGGTATCTGCAAAGGAATGGCAATAGCTCAGGGCACATTCGGGTTTCAGACCTGGCAACCCTTCAAATAATCTCACACAAATTCTTTGCTAACAGACCTGAGGATTATTTATGCACCTTTTCAATATCTTCCTTTAAAACCCAAGGGACACCTTAGGACTAAAATGTTTCTTTAAGAAACAGATGAAAAAGGTCACTCAGATTAGAGGAACTATTGGCTAATGAGGAATTGAACTGAGCATTGATAAAAGCAGTCATCCATAAATTCCACAGTCAAATGAACTCTGTTTTTACTGTTGAAGTTAGAAGAGCAATCTATATATCCTGTGCTGCAAGAGATGCCTAATATTTATACAGCTGCTGATTCCTTTGGGGGTCCATATGAATTATTCCTCTTTTTAACATTTGGTCTCAGGGCATCAAGAATTCCCAAGATCCAGTGCCAATGTGCAAAGAGAATACAAATGGGTTTACACAAAAAACTGGGAGTATTTTCAATTCCATCAAACCTTGACTGTGAAATTATTGCTGCAACACCATTTTCTTGTTACAGAACTACCATTAAATGCTCCATTTTAATTAAGCATATTTTGACAAAGCATAAAGGAATGAACTCTATTTTTCTCTATTTGTTTAGCTAACAGATGTCTTACTTTCCTCATTTTCCCTTTTCACAGCTTTGCTGTTTAAATTATAACTTTGCTACTACTTTTACACATAGTAATTGACCCATGCACCAAAATTACACTGTACACTACTCATGGTTCTTAGTCTATATTTGCTATCTTCCTTTCTGAGTTTTTTATGCAGCACTGAAACCCTGCTTTTAAATATATGTCCAGAGATTCTACTGATATAAATGTAGCTTGCTATCAACTTTATTTAAATCTACAGATAATGTATCTCTGATGTATTGAGATGGCTTCCAGCATCTCCTAAATTTGCCACTCAATAGAACTGGAAAAAAATAATTAAAGAAATACTGTCAATTTCAGGATGTGTAAGACTTGCTGCTCCTTATACCACTGGAATTAATTTTTTGGAAATTCAGCTGTGGTGAGAATTCTGCAAACTCAGTTCCCAGTATGGCAGGGGAACTGGGGAACAAGGACATTTTGGTGGAGTATTTGGTAATTTCAAAATGGAATTTGGTTTTAAATAGTCTCACTTTTCAAGAATGTTCATATGAATGTAGGATGTTGGGAGGCCATTTCCTCTCACAGAAATAGTTGAAAGAATTAACTCATCTGTTCAAATTTAACATTCATGGAAGACAAAAATATTTCTGCAGAAGAGAGGGATGAATAAAAAGCCCAAGTTCGTTCAAAAGTCACAGAGTTGAAATGAAGATGAATAGTTCCAAACCCCATCTAGAGACCGGAATTTCTTGGCACCAACCAATGAATTTTAACACTCACAAGGAGATCGGTTTTTGAAACCATCATCTGCTACTACTGCCTGTTCACAGACAACTTGTAAAGAAGACAGAAAGAAGTTTAAATCTTTCTACCAACACTGCACTCGTATCTGAAGTGAATAAAGTTTTCATCAATAATATTAAACTCATATTACGTGAACTGCCATGTCCTGGAGAAGCACACAGGACTGTAACTGTCTGTGACTACAGCCAAGATTTATGTGGCAGACAAGAGACAAGAAAAAAAGAGAAGATCAAGGCTCTACATGCATTCGTTTTCCCTGAAGTCCCATGATGAGAAACAAAATATATCATGTTTGCTAGGAAATCATTTTCTTCCCAGAAATTTCATGAAATGCTAATCTTTATATCATGGGCAAAATTCTTGAACTGAATGCACAAGCCCTTTGTTTGAGTCCTAGCTGTGGAGACATCTACTGTTATTCTGAAGAGCAACCAATTTGTTCTTGTCTGCCCCTGCTCTGCCACCTGACAGAACAGTAGCACACATGGCAACAGAACTCCAGTCTTCTGCTTTTATTTTATTTTTTCTATATGCCTCAATAAAACTGGCAATTTCATTAAGTCAGCAAAGTGCTCTTTCAGAAACATTAAATACTGACTTAATTTAAAGATTTACTTGCTTGCCTGAAAAGGCCGGTGTTGTGAGCAGCTGTTTGTTATTGTTCTGGAGTTTCTTAGGGAATCGTGGAAAACATTACTAAAATAGTAGAAAATAGTAAATAATCTCCTGCTGATAGCAGGAATTACAACTCGTTTGGAGCGACGGAAGAACACCCAGATTTGAACCCTGTCCTTTCCTCTTTCACCAGATGGGAACCTGACATTCTGACAGCTCTCAGTCATGCCAAGGCTGTCACGACCATCAGCCACGGCAGAGCTGCGCGACAGCTGTGCCTGCCCACGCTCAGCGAGCACGGCAAGGGCTCGGTCCTGGCCAGTGGGGAGAGGGGCTGGGCCCAGAGGCTTCCCCTCCCAGCCTCGCTGCCTTCGGCTCTGCGCTGCTCTCACACAGACGCGGCTCGGTGACCGCACGACTGTGCCGTCCTAGGGCACAGAACAGAGAGCCAAGGCTCCAGAACGCTGTGAATCTTGCAGAAATAAGGAACCTGTAAAGTGGCATCTTTAAGGTTTCCTGTTAAGGCTGCTGAGAAGCTCCTGGACCACGTGTACGTGAGGTAATCCTTGAGTGTGGCAGAATCCCAGCACATCAACGCTTTGCAAGACAATTCTGTGCACTGCTACCTACCCTCCTTTAGCAATCTTCCCCCTCTTCCACTGCATGAAATAGGCACAAATGGTCTCAACAGTAACAAAAGTCAAGAATGTCAGCCTTACTGGATACTTTGGACTCATTTTCTGTGCCTTTTTATGAAGACAAAGCTTTTAAACGTCTATTACATACACAAGAATGTCAAAATATAATTTTCCTCTCATTTGCTGAATCATTTGAGTTTATGAACACCCACCCCTCCTAACTCCAGTACGTGCTGTGCCATGTATTTCTGGGTGACACTCTGATGACATGGCATTCAGAAATTCATTAGCAACATTTCAAAGGATGAGGAAAATATAAAGAGGTCTTAAAGCACCGAGGGATAAATAACACCGTATCATCTCATGTCAGCAAACCTGGAGAACCAGCTGATGGAGTGCAACACATTTCCTGAATGGGACAACACTGAACGCTGAGAGTCAGGGATGGCTGCTCAGAGGGGTCTTTTCCTGATTTTTCTCTGTAGTCCATCACATGGGAAACCCCAGGATCTCTAGCTGGGAATACTTTATTGCATTGGCAGTACAGCATTGACAGAAGAGCTTGACTCTTCAGGTGTGGCAGTGGGAAAAGTGGGAGAGAAAAAGAATAACAAACTGATTTACCAGCCCAGAAGTGGGTTTTGGCAAATTGGTATTAATTATTCAAAATTGATTATACCCATATTTCTGGCCCTTGCCTATAACTGCTTTGCTTCCTGCAAGGGTCAGAGCTCTCTACTGAACAGTAAAATCCTGCAAATTCCTGATCTGTGCTCCTGTTAACAGCATTGCAGCAACAGGGCAAAGAGAGGAGAAAAGTAACTGAACATCAGTCAGATTACATTCCCATAAATTATCCCCAATTATTTGATTATTTTAAAATCCGAGAAACCTCAGGATTGTAGAGGAGGCAAAACCTATGTATGACAAGAAGAACCTTCTGAAATAGTTCATTCCTTTTCTGGACTTCTAACTTGTTTAATTTAATCAGAAAAGGCATGGCTCCCCTGACTTATCTCTGTGCGCTTCAGGCAAAGTTTGAAGAACTGAAAAATAGAAACAAAGGTGGCAGATCAAATAAATGATCAGCAGACCACACAAGAACAGATGGTATTTTCTGATTCAAGTTTTTTTCTATTTTTATTTTGCTTTTTGTGGAAATAAAACCCTACTTAGCACTCAGAATAGAAAAATGACAAAACTAAGGAAGTTATTAGCCAAAAGCTACAGAACAAGAGCTGACATTTCCCAGCCCCGTGGCAAAGAGCCAGCGAGGAGGGGAAGGTGAGGGGGCACTGTCAGACCTGAGCCCCACTGCTGTGCCAGGTGCAAGGCAAATCCTGCCAAAACCCAGAGGCCCAGGAAAACGTTCTGTTCTTTCTCACAAACAGGAGAAAGACGTTTCTCAAATCTCCTTTTATTTATCCCCAAGAGAGAATGCCATTTATCTGTCGCTTCTAAGAATATTATCTTAAAATAGAGGTATTTTTAACAATCTTCATGCTCTTTCAAAGGTTGTGTGACAACACAATTTAATGAAAACAAAACTATTATCATTTTTTGTTTCTTTTTATCTTTCCTCTAGCCATACTTGCTTTGATATACCAGGCAATCAATCAAAGGCTGGTCATAAAAAGCAGTTAAAACAAACAAACAAACAAACAAAAAAAAAAAAAGACAAGGCTGAGATGTTGCCTTTTTGATTTGTTTGGGGTTTTTTTTGAATAATGATTTTCTTTATTTCCTGTCCTTTGAGAAAAACCCCTTGTGAAGTTGTCCCCTGGACTATACTGTATTTAAATATTTCTTCTTAATGTCAATATTCAGTTTCATTTTCAAACAACTGGGCACAGACTGGACAAAAGCATACCCTTCAAGTGTCTTGTGCATATCCATCACAATAATTTTGCAAATGGACTTTTTATCTATTATTATTAATATCCAACACAATTTTTCAAGCTTTTTATATTGGTAAGGCATTCTTTTTAGCCAAACAGTAATTGATCTCTATCACAAAATAAAGGTAATTTTCATTAATGCAGCCACTTTGGCACAGGCAACTTGGAGATTTGAAAACAGACTGATATTTTATGCTTTGGGTCTTAGGCTTGTTAGTAAAGGTTTGCACTTGCACTCAGAAGGAAATCATCCAGTTTTAGTTCATTATCTTGCTCAGAGTTTTATCACCAAGTACAAATTTGTTGAAGGATTATGGAGAATGGACACTGAGCTCTTTTGAGCTGAAGACCTACCTTTTTATCACTCAGTCCGGTCACTTGGTCAACAAATTCCTCTTGAATCATAAAGGCAGCTAAGTTGGCAGTGTAACTGGCCAGGAAAATGACAGCAAAGAAAGCCCAGACCGACACCATGATTTTACTCGTCGTCCCCTTGGGGTTTTGCACAGGCACAGAGTTGTTGAAGACCAAGCCCCACAGTAACCACACTGCCTTTCCAATGGTAAAGGATGGTCCGTGGGGATCTGCAATTGCAAAGAGCAGTTAGCTTAGCTGCAGTGAAATTAAACCTTGCCAGCATACCCTGCAGGGACAACCCATGAGCCCCAGAGACATGGTTAGAAAATATTTCAGTACATACTCACTGTACTCCCAGCATAATCACGGGAGTTACCATAGGTACCCTCCATTGCAATGACAACAATTTCCACATTTTTAAAACATAATTCAATGTTTTTCTACATGGCATATAGTTCAAAAATTTTAAGATGAAAATGGAAAGCAGAGGTTTGGAGGAGAAGCAGACTGGTATGTCTCTTGCAGGAAGAAATGTGCCACAGTACTGCCCTGTCAGTCTGACATGTGAAATGGAAAACTGGAGGTTTAAGTCTTAATGACTCAATTCTAGTACTTTTCTTACCCAAATTATTTTTATCACCTCCAGTCTTCCAACATTATGCTTTTTGAACATTATGTAAGCATATTTAAGATCAAAGTGTGTGAATGTGTCACCTACTTTTAAGCACCTTTGTACTCCAAGCATGAATCAGAAAGACAGCACAAAGGAGCTACCTGTATAGACACGGAATTTAGAGCAAGCCAGGCTCTGGCTGCCTCACATGTTCAGAGTCAGTTCTGTGGCTCCAAATGTGTTGACATTACAGGTAAAATTCTGTCCCAGATAATCCATTCTGTAATTCTTGTTATTTCTATTTTCGGTCATCTTTCAATTCATCCCAAAGCTGGAAGTGGCCAGCGCTGCCCCCAGGCTCACGCAGGGGCAGGACTGGATTAGCAATGTCATTATCCACTCCAAAGGCCTCATTTGTAGAGCCCCGAGAGAATCAAGGGCAGTTTATTCTTACCCAGCTCTAGGTAAGTACAATGCATTCACACATTGCTCATCCTCCAGACTCCCTGTACCCTCAGTGGAGAGAAACAGGCCTCCCCTGACTGTGACTCATTTGGCCTACTTATAATTATCCCTTTTTCAGTTAAATTGCAATTTAGTCAATAAGCTCTGATGCAGAAATCTGTAACTTTACCTCCTTCCCTGCCCTGTCCCTTTATCCAAGGGGATGCACATTACAAATATAGATTTAGCTATTAATTTAACTATAATTTATTTTAATAATAATTCAATGATTCTTAAAATAATAAAATCCTAAGTGGGTATACTCAATGCATGTTCTCATTTCAGTAGAAATGCTCTCTAGCAAATATTTCACAATGCAGTCAAGCTCTACATCTTAGATTATGCTCCTATTCAGCAGCAGCACTAGGAAAATAGAGTGCAGTAAAATGAACACAATGGAGTTGACTTTTGGTTTATGAAACTACCTTATAGACACATTTAGAACTGAGATGATACAGGGATAATGTGTATTTTTCTGAGCAACAGTGTTACAGAAATTATATGCCAAGGGAGCAATCTAAAGTTCTGTTTATGCCACTGGAGATTGTATTACCACTGAGCTTCCTGCAAAATATGCCTACGGAAGCAAGAAAAGACAGGAATTTTCTTTTTAAAAAGATTCCAGGTTTGAAATTAATGGCAGCTGGATTTGTGGTGAGTTTTTGGAGCTAAGTTGGGATGGTCTAGTGCCATAGCATGTCTTTGTAGCTGTAAGTACACTAAATAACCAATTCAGGCACATGAGGTGGCACAGAAAAGAACAGCCAAGTCCCTGGGTCCCTACTGTCTATATTCACCTTTGATTTCCCCTCTTGTAACACAGTGTTTATTTCAGACAGAGGTTGCACATTTAATATTTTATTAACAAGATAACATCATCTGAACACTAGAATAATCCACTTTTTCAGGGAACAAGCCAGCCATTATCTAGAAGAAATCATTTTCTTTTAATATTGCCCAGAACTGTGTTCACCAAGCTGGAAGATGTCTTGGTATAAAACAAGGCAAGAATGATAAAGAAATTTTCAAAAAGGCTGCACTCAAATGTCAGTTAAGAACCGGGAGGATGAGGGCATCGAGAGACACGGAACCCTCAGTGCTGAGTCAAAGTGCAGCTTTCACTGAGGAAGAGTTAATACAGAGCTGGCCTGTTTTGAACATGAAGTTCTGTAACCGAGGACGCTACACAGAAAGGAGCGATGCCCTTCTGCCAGGGGCCTCACTTCAAGGCTAAGAGTTCATCAGACTTCTTGGAGGGACTATACAGAACGATGTACAACGTAACTGCTGTTTTTCAAATTGTCCACCAGACCACAGGAATTTAGGTAACTTTCTCAGAACTGGCCATGAATTCATAATAGTCAGGAATAGAACTTATTTCACTGCTTTTTTAAGCTGACGCTTTACAGCTGATGCCATGGGTTAACCAAACACTGCCTGAATAAAACTCTCTCTGATACCACTTATGCCTCTTTATGTCTTTATTCCCTTGAATTGGAATACAAACAGGAGCATATAGGTCTTCAAGAAATCATACTTTAAATGAAGAACATAAATGGTTTCATAGCTAATTTCACTGTTTTATTCCTATGTTATGTTTATTTGAAAAGATGGAGGGCCAGGGATGGGAAATACACGATTTTTTTATAGCCATGGGGTTGTGTAACATGCAGATCTTACCTCTCCCTTGTGCTAAGTTCCTGTTGTATCCTACAGGACTGAAGTACTCAAATATAAAGACAGCCATGGCGGACACGATGAGAAGCATCACAAACATCATCACCCAGACAGAAGCACTAAAAGGCTCTGCAGCAAAACAGACAGCAGAAACAGAAACACAGTTCATTAAACCAGTCACAGCACAAGAATTCTAATGTCCTCACCTAGGCAAGCCCAGCAGCTTCCTCCACATTACCTTTTTCCAACAAAAACGCAAGCAAATAACTAAGTAGCAATATATAATGAAGGGCTGCTAGTATATATAGACAAAATCCATAAAGTCAAAAGCTGAAATGTAAGTTGTAATTGAAAGCAAAAGGCCGCACACTTTTCTTTGACACTGAGTGGCACGTAATGGGTTTGACTCGCTGTTTATTCAGTCCACAGTCAGGCTGCTGTGTCCATTCATCCTGTGTTACACAAACTTATCAACAGAATGGCCCAACCACTATGACTGTGTTTCTGCAAAGGAAACGCAATTAAGCATATGTTTAATACATTTGGTAATTCAGTGAAGTAGACGTCTCTCGTTTTCTATTCAACAAAAAGTGTTAGAGGAGGAAAGATAAATTCTTGCATTCAAACTAAACGTTTTTGTTTCAGGATTCTTTTCTCTCTCTGTTTACTTTCATCTACCTCCAATGAAGATGATGTTTTTATCAATTGCAAACACATCCTTTTGAATGTCTCATTCTCATCTGGGAGCAAATTACTGAAATCAAAAGGGTTTACGGAAAATTGAATGTCAGTTTGAAAGACAGAAGAACCATAACTAAGTAAAAGAAGTAGGTTGGAGCATAAAACTAAATACACTAAGCACCAACTTTTTGAAAGGACTGGAATCAATATCAAATATCATCTTTCTCAACCACAAATTCTCAGTCATTTCAGGAGTCCCTGTGGTAGCTGCCATGGTGCAAGGATATCTCTAAGAAAGATTAGCATGGCAAACTAACATCTCTTTATCAGACCAACTTATTTGGGGCACTTTACATCATAACTTGTGCAAATAAAGCAAGTGTGAGTATGCTCTGAAGTGTGAGAAAACAAATCTTAGTATACTATTTCTAATTAGGACAGGATCAAGACACAGTTGAAATTACAAGACGTTTGTGTGTTCACATGCTTTGCCTGTTTTTGAAAACCCAAGAAGTTCCTGTCTTGCAGCTTTTTCATTCTTTGAATTTAAGATTAGAACCACTGAAATTTCTTCCCTCGGTGCAGGAAAGGACCACGAGTGAGAGCTGAGGTGTGCTAAGCCCAACAGCCCAATCTGAGCCTTGCCCAAATTCAGAGGATTCACCCAGAACAGAGTGAAATGTAACACCTTGTGCCCAAGCATAGAAAACTCATGACACCTTTTGTCTTTGCTATGGTTTCTCCAGAAATTTGGAACTAAGACCAGACCAAATAACAAATAGCCCCACTGGTGATTTTGGATGGGAACTAAATAGGCAAAGCAGGGGCATTTTAAACTGAGCTGTTTTCCTTCTGCAAATGAGCAGTATTTTTTTCAATTAATTATTTTATTTTTAAGACAGGGTAGGAAGTTCTTTCAAGTACTATAATTATTTGTTTGGGAGAGAATGGTAAGTTAGGAAAATAACAGAATTTATAAAAGGCAGACAAAGATCTATGTAAATGCAGCCAGGGCAAGGACATTATGTAGCCAAATATGGTCTAAAAAATATTTTCTGAATTCAGTTATTAACTGGATTAAATTGGAATTCATGTAGAAATACCATAAAATTTTGACAGCATTCTCACAGAAAAATGCAAGGCTGATAAAACCCTTACCAAAAGCAACAGTGTACAAACAGCAATGGTAATTTGTCAAAATCTAAATAAGGCAGAGGACAAACCAAGCCAATGTACAAAAGTCAGCTATAAACAAGAGTTTAAGCAGAATTCTCTTTAATAATTTAAGGAGTCTGGTAATGAGGTGGAGAATTAATAGAAGCAATAGGAAAACAAAAAGCTATTTTGAATAGCAAGCAGTAAGATTGAACAAGTACAAAATCAACTGAATAACAAAGTCGATCTTCCTGTCATATCAGGGATCCAATTACACATTCAGCTCTGTGCTTTGATTCTCCAAGGACAGAAAGGGAACTTCCCTCAGGCAAGCAGCAGGTTTTAAAGGAATTTTCAGCAAAGCTATAATATGGCAGAAAAATACTAATACATGACTTGTCAGTGTACATTTCAAAAGACTGACGACGGAGAATATCAAGCAAGGAAAAAGATCTTTGAGTCTTACCTCCCACCACCAAAACCAGTACTTAAGGAATGCATTAAATAAAGAGGGGCATAGATTTTCTATTCCATCAATGCCTCCAGAAAAGAAAACTGACCTCACCTATGAACTCTCCCTCTGAAAAAACACAGAAATGGAGATTTGAGGTTTCCCGGTTTTTATCTGGTTGTTTAAATAAAGCTGAACCAAAACATCACAGAATCATTTAAAAAAATTATTTTTAGATCTAGTATATATGATTTCTAGTACAATGTGAAAATGTTTTAATGTGGATAAAATTCTCATTTGAAGGGGACACATCAGAATCAGAACACGGCAGATAACGAGGAAGAGGCTGTCACAGCCCATCAGTTACTCAGATCTATTGGACACAACAACTGACTGGAAAAATCTAGTCACACAAAACCCTGTACTTGTCCACATTCATAGAAACAATTCACAAACCCAGATATTTCAGGAACTGTAATCAAGTGCTATTCTTTAAAAATAATACTGTATTTGACAGATTTTTTTAAAATCTTCTAAAGAATTACATAAGATGACTATTCTCAGGCATTCACTTAATTGAAACAAAATCAGTCTGTGAATAAATTCAGTTATCTGCCTGATAGTATTTTGCAAGGCAAAACATTTTACTACTACGCACACCTCATAAAAATACACAGTGAATTCCAGCAAACTGGCAGCTTCATCTACGCCTGAAAAAAACAGCATACTTCTGAGAGCATACACTTGATTTATTGGTGCAGTAAATCAGATTTCTTCAAAAGTAGAGCTTTTTTAGGAAGCTTTATGAGAAGGGGTTATTTTTGTTTCTTTTGAATTATATGCACCTCCAACTAAATCAATAACATTAGATGCATTTTATAAATCTAATAACTCTGTTTGTGAAAAATGCAAAAGCAGCTTCTTTTTTTGATGGTGGCTGTAAACAGGTTTTTAAGAGATAAGTAAAAAATCAACTGCACTTGCACTTTAGAAAACACCCTAATACTTACTTCCAATGGTCATTTCAACATGCTGCAACTGCAATTTAAAAAATGAACTTTACAACTCAATGACTCAAAGAAATGAAAAGATACTGAGTATTTTCAATGCAAGTACAGTTTCCTGAAATTTCACTTTAAAGTCTTTCATTGATACCAAACATCAACAAAACCTGCTTAGGTATCACCACATTTGGGAAATTGTTTGATTACTTACTTGCATCATCTTTGTAATGTGCTTTTACAGAACAGATATGAGAAATAAGCTTTGTGTTTAAATGATGATTCTTGTGTAAGAAAACCACTAATCTGCTCTTCAGTGTCTATGAGCAACTTCAGGGGGAGTGAAGAACTTCCGCTCAGAAATTTAAAACTGGCCTCTCTGATGACCCAATGGACTTGAACATTCTAAACTGTGCCCTAGGATATCTGGAATACACTGATTTTTTATTTTTCCACTTAATGAATATTAGTGTCGCCTATTCCTGTACAAGATATCTTTAAAAACAGTGGGCCCAAATATATTATGAAGAAGATAGCAGCATTCAGGGCACTTTTGAGCCACCTCATGGCTCATTCTCTTTTCAGGTTCGGGTAAGTTCAGGCCAAATACTAACGGAAACTAGAAATACTAAAAGAGGAGAGGGAAATAACGAAAGGAAAAATGCACAACTGAAACAAGAAGCATGCAAGGAAAGAAGCCCAGAGGCTTCATTTCTATATCCCACCTCCTCTCTGCCCAGCCTTTCATTTCTCTGCTGTACCTCCTCTGTTCAGCTGCATCATTGGAGAAAACAGCCCACCAGAGGGGCAGTGTGGTGTTCAGAAACCAGAGGTAACTCTTACCAAACTAGCTTTAAATTACATCTAAAGATAAGGAAGTTGCTCTTCAACTCTACCATGGGTTTTTCAATTATTTTGTGAATATTAGGAAGATATGAAACCAGTTATGATGGGCTAAACAAGCATAAATTAGTTTGTAAGGAAGCAGGGTTGAGGATGTAATTTTCCTAACTGAAGATTTTAGGGGATTCTTTTTCACATTGAAATCACTGTCACTGGTTTTCACTTTCAGCACTTGAAAACAACAGCACTGTCTCCATTGCTAATCATCACGTTAATCAGCACATCAACACAGCACAAACTTCCTAACATAAAATTCAAAACTTAACAGAAATGTGTCCATGTAATCCATATCTTAACAAACAATTCAATCTACCAAACTCTACAGAAATGCAATTAGATTATCTGGAGGGGCTGGAGAACCATACCTAGAAAAGCAGATGGTGAAACTGTGCCGTTGCTCCGTGACACCATGACACTGATCCCAGTCTCAACGAACGGCACCGAAAAGTCGACGACTTCCGAGCGCTCCTCGTTGATGGTGAGAGAGCCCACAGCCATCACTGCCCGGTGATACACCACCTGATCCACAGGGAGAACACACCACCAGAGTCACTCAGCACAGAGTACCTCATTCCTCCTAAAGAGCTCAACCAGACATCACTCAGTTCTCACTTGAGAGCTCTTTTAGCTAAAAGAGAACTTACTTCACCAATCATTCCATTCCACACGTTATTGACTTTTTTGCCATGCTTCCCATTTGTCACCAAGTACAGGTCATATGTGAACTTGACAGTTTTAGACAACTTCTTCAAGATATCGATGCAGAATCCTTTGCAGCACTTCTTTACGTTAGTTCCCTCATTAGTTTTGTTGCTGTCAACAGAGAAGACACATAAATGTTCCTGCTGGGAAAAACAGAGGCAGCACAAAAGCAAGATACAGCACACTGTGAAACAACATTTCGCCACGCTTGTGAGTGACCATGTTTTTCTGAATCAAGGGAAAAATAATCCACAGGATGCTTTTATAGCTACATGGTGTTTGCAGCTCCTGCTAATCACAACAGAGCTGCTTGGTGAGACAGAGACAGCATTACCTCATATGACATCTCTCTGCTCTAGGATCCAGCCTAACGCACTGCACTGCTCCATCAAGACGTGCAGCCTGCTCTTACTAATCTCTCTCTTAGGACTAGATTAAACTTTTATTACTTTTACTCTCAAGATATTAGACTACATGTCATTTAGTAATTAAAGAACATGTAAGCTATAAAAAGGCACAGCAGTTTACCGTGCTTGAAATGGATGCATCTTCTCAAAGTGCACCTTTCCCTGCACTTGGAGGTGAATTTCAGGCTGCCTCCAAGTGCAAGGATGCAAGTTTTCTCTTCATCTTTTTTTCTGAAATGTTCATTTTGTGATCTCTAGAACCTTTTAGTATAAGCATCTTTAGAAGGCAAGGCAATATCTTAGAGCCTTTGGAAGAATTCAAAATTAAAATAAAACTAGTTTAGAACTTAGCTAAGTACAGTTATGTAAAAAAAATTAATTTCTCTGGACTTCAGGAAGCATGTACACAACCATTTAGCAGTCTCTTGAAATCTTCAGAAACATGCATCATGTTCCCTAGCACCTGCTCAGTAAAAGTCCTGTTATACTCAGTTCATAAATACACAGATCAAAGCACAGAGCAGATGAAACACCACTGACAAGTGTGCAGCGAGTACTTTTCCACTGATTTCTAATGACTGCTACGAAGTTATGGAGCACTGAAAGAAGGGGACTTTTCTTTTGATGGTAAGTCACAGTGGTATTTTATGCTGCAGTAGTTTTCCTATCACAAATTTCAGCATAACCTTACATTTTCATTAGGAGACGTTTTCAAATTGTTACAGACTAATGAAGGTAGGCATATCTCAACATAACTGGAAACAATTCAAAGAGGACTCATTAAAACAGTCCCATTTTGGAACACAATCCTCCATGTGACTGAAAAGGGCTAATTCTCGTTGACTTTAAATTTACCCAAAACTTACTATCTTGTTAATAATTCAATGTGACTTACACGTGTATAACAAGAACCTTTCAGCTTTTTAAAAAGGAGGATGTGCAAACAGTATACCATGTGGGAAAAGGAAGGACGGAAGGAAATAATTAATGAGAAAATAGAGGACTATATTCGGCAGTCAGGGAAAAAAGGGAACGCTGTGTATTTACTCACTTAAGTTTGACGAATTTCCGGCATGGCACGGTGTTTTTTTGGCAGCTTTCCATCAGAGGATCCACATCCTCAACGATGACAAAGGGAGCCTCCTCCAGGGTGACAATGCTCAGGTGGTTGTCGTCGGGGTCGCTGTCTGCGAAGGAGCTGTACCTTGGCCACACTGAGTACTTCAGGCTCAGGGAGTTGTTCTCCCACTTCCCCACCTGAAAGGCCAAGATCCACAGGCTGCTGAGAGCTGCTTGCTGGTGTTGGGCAGAGGGGATCCGATATTAAACGGGCTGGGACACAAGTTCAGGGAATTACGTGGCCAGGACAGTTGTTTGGGGGTTTTGTTGTTAAAATCACTTTAAAACTCATTAATAATGGCATGAAATGAGAAAATGCACAGAGGTAAAAACAAATAAGGTAACATTATTTTAATAGGTAATTGTTTTATACAGACTGGATGTCATCAGTTAACAAAATCTATCACCTGGCTATAGGTGCACTGAAATTTGACATTCAGCATTTTTATTTGAGCCAGAACAGCAAACAGATACTCTATTTGTAACTATTTGAAGTAATAAAAAATTATTTTTAAAAAAGCCAAACAAAAAACAAACAAACAAAAAACAACAACAAAAAAAAACCAACCAACCAACCCCAAACAAAACCCCTAATCCACGCTCACACCTGACCAATAACCAAAATATCATAATGTCATTTCTCTATCTTCCCAAAGAGAAGATTCTTCTGTTCTTCTCTTCTGTTCTCCTCTGTGAAAAGCCATTGTGAAAGCGTTTACCCATCAGAGGGTTCCATCAGAGCCAGACCAAACCACATTTTTAGTAAAAATTTTTATTAGAAATAGTTCTCATTAGAAATAACTATTTTATCCTGCTTTAGTGATGCCAACTCTTGGGTAGCTTTAAGAAAGCAAACCCCACTGCACATTAATACTGCCAGCCTATTTACTATTATAAAATATCCCTTCCAAATTAACCCACATTTCCTTCCATTTCCAGATCACCAGAAGGTGGTTTATGATTTAAATATTTTTGAGTCTAGTGTTTTCCTCCTCAGATTGTTTAACTACTTTCTATCCACAAATCTAATTACATGTTTTACCTGATGACAGATAATATAAATGAGCTAGCAATCCACATAATTTATAACCTAATGCATTTTAATAATTCTTGAGTTGCTTAAGCTAAACAAATGACAACATAATCATAAGACTTAAAATATTTCTTTTGCAAGGAAAATGGTGGGAATTAATAGTACGATAAGAGACTCAGGTCCTTAAAATTTTTTTTTAAATGTCACCTACATTCTGTCTTCTAACAACTTTAAAGTTAATCACAAAAATTCCCAAAGAACATGATTTATATCCATTTCTATTTAGGGAAGCCTATCAGCACATGATCTTTGCAGTTTCCTTTCCATCCTGTTTATAAGTCAAGATGTTTTACTGAACTTTAACGTAGGAGGCAGAAATGGCAAATCTCTACTCACTTAAATTAGGAAATTCGAAATATCTCAAGGGAAGTAGGAATTCTCACTCAGATCAATGGGAATTGTATATATGATTACTCTTTATGTATATTTCTAGCATGAAATTTAACCAAAACACAGTGGATGAAGCCTTTAGGACAAAAGCTAGTTCAGACACAGGGAAACAACCTATTGTTTCTATAAATAAACCAGTTTAACTGTCAAGATATGGTGCGTAGTGGTGGTGAGGGCAGTGTGTGCTGGTTTACGTGAGCTTACACGGTGTCGTCACAGCCCTGAGAACAGCGTGGAACTGGCCATCTGGGACGGGGAGGATTCCAGCCAGCCCAAGACCTCAGACAAACAGCAAACGTGCCAAGGAATACGATGGATTTCAGAAGTGGAAATTGTGCCCGACCGTCTGCCTGTTCCAAGGATCAGAAGGAAACGCGATGGCGTTTGTGTGGCCAGCACCGGAGCAGCGGCAGCGCTGCCTTCCCAAAGCGTCGGTGCAGGATGCTGGGAGGAGGCAGATCCTGATCCCAAAGTACATCCCTCTGCCAGCCACATCC
>VYZQ01021870.1:0-18977 GCA_013400655.1 Mystacornis crossleyi
TATATATATATGTATATATCAGGGGAATTAGGATCTGTATGGACCTGTTGTCAACAAACAACAGGATGAATTAAAATCAGTCAGAGTAGTTTATGACAGGAATTTTCACTGGAATTGTAACAGGTTTCCCAGTTCTTGACAATCAAAGCTCATGAATTAGGTGCCTTGGAAGCATGGAAGTTAGAGTATGTGGATTTCTATAGGGTTTTTTCCAAGGTTTTGAGTTTTCTAAGGTAGTTTGGGTGAAAATTTCAGGCCGTTTTCTCTCATGGAGTAAGCTGCTGCTTCTAATAGTTAAAATCCTCATATATTTGCATGACTCCAAGAGCTGAGGCTTAAAGAAAACCTCAGATTTTCAGTACTGATGCTAAAATTGGAAGAGTCAGTCATACATTGAGCTGTGCTGTGACTACAGCACAGTTCATGAACTTCCAGGGTATTTCTGCTGTCATTGCAGTGTGTTATATATTCTAAATTGACTGCCTAGGTGGCCAGATTCATGATGGACCTATTCAATTGAAAAGAGAATTCAGACTTTGATGGTGGGGGATGAGCCACGGAGATGTGTCTCTAAAATGCCCTTCTGTGATGAATCTGGGAGGTTCCTGGTGCTGCATTCCCCCAGCCCACAAGCGAGTCCCACAGCAGGGACTAAAGGCAAGGCACTGCCTTGCAACAGGCATCACTCTCCTTTGTAGCTGATAAAAAAAAAGAGGTGAAAACAATACATAAGTTTTTTTGATTAGTTAAAAGTTGGAGCAGAAACTCCTGCTCCTGCTTGCCTCCCCATTACTTTACATAAAATTGTTATGCATTCTTAGTAGTAGCAGCCTGGGCCTCTTGACCTCACAAGAAGAGCTGTTACTATACATTTAACAAAAACAAGGTATTATGTATTAGCCTACACATTTTGCAATAGCTCCAGCAATCTAGTAACTACAGTCCAATTTAAACCGTGCCTGGAGGCAACAAAAATTGCACAAAATGGCAGCTAATTTATAGAAGGGAGAGAGGAAATATTTGGGGGTCTACTCCTTCAAGCCATCTGATTCGTATTATTGACTCATTTAGAAAACAGAAAGTGAGCAGAGACAAGTTTTTAAGGAGTTTGGTTTCACACAAATGACTTGCAATTGCAGCCCATTATTTTTATACCAAGACTTCATTAGTCATATCCCCGTCAAACCTGTGAGCAGTGTCAAATGTTTTCAGAAAACACACCAGGACAGGTATGGAACTCATCAGCCCGTGGCAAAGGTCGCTCTCATTAAGGAGTCAAAAATGAAAACTTTCAGTGTCTCTAACACATTGCACAGACGTTCCTGCCCCCACTTCTGAAATGCGGGGCCGAGCGAGCACCTCCTGCTCCCCAGACATTCAAATAAGATCAAGATGACAGGGCAAGAAAATGAATAGGATTCTTAACTGGCTGTACTTTATAATATGGTACTGATTGGAAACAACCAGAAAGTTGTTTGCCATGTCTATAGTACCATTTCCTGAGGTTAAACATAACATCTGAAATGAAGCAATTAAGTCTGCTTAAAAAAAAGGAAAAAAGAAAAAGATGGGGTGGGGGAAAGAAGGAAAAAAGGGGAGGACGTGGGTCTGCGTGGTGCTGACTCGGCACGCCAGCCATGCTCCGATGAGCAAAAGAAATGTCTGTGCAAACTTCTTCCCACCTGGGAGGTTGGAGGGGAGACAGGAGAGCTGTGACACCGGAGTTGTTCGGGGCTGGCTCTCAAGCTGTGCCGTGACAGATGTGTTTTGAGGAATTTTGAGGCGCGGAGATAAGAATAACAAAAAGCCATTCACTGAAGCACAGTTACACAGGCTTAGCACAAAGGGGTGAAGAGAAAATGTGTCAATACGCTCCTTATTTGTGGAAGGTTGGCCGTGTTTCTGCAGCATGCTGCAGTCTGATCTGGGGGCTGTCGCTAACAGCAGCAAGGATTGGTGTCTTGCCCATTAAAAGTTATTCAGAGTGTCCTGGTGATGAAAAAGAATTCCCTGTAGCTGCTTCACTCTGAGACAGAACAAAGTCCTTCTGATGTAGAAAATGTTTGTCTTATAGAGGGTTTGCTTATTTAAAAATAGTGTCCATGGGGCTTTACGTAAGATGGCAGAAATACTTTTAGGAAGTTTTTTGTTTTTTAACTGCTCAGCTCATGTAGACTTGGATTTGCTCGCTGTGCTCCAAACATGTCCTTGGGCAGCCAGGAATGGGGGTCTCCAAAATGCCTTGGTCTTGGCTTTTTCAGTCTTGATGTTCCCCAGTGGATTGCAACAGCCTTTGGTTATGGGTATAACCTTTGCTGGGTTCCCTGTCAAATGAGGAGAAGAAAGCCGATTTCTGTGGATTAGACAGTGTTTGCAACATAAATTTGTGAAGATTTAGGTGCTGTAGTGATTACTCCAAGGAAATAGTTGAAGTTGCAGGTTATTTTGTGTGTAGGAAGATGCGTGTATGCGCAGCTTAAGAATTATTTGGAAATCTTGGTGTCTTGTCCCATGCACCAGCATTTGTTCAGTGTACTCATTCACCCTTTACTATATTTGCCTCTCCTGCTTCCTTGCCTGTTCATGCTTATGCGTGTGTGCTTGAAATGCTGAAGTGCTTAAATCCTGTCCAACCTGACAGCTGGGGGCACAGATCTTGGAAAAGCAGGGAGAAATGCCGGTGCTGCTGGGCAGGTTGCAGCCACGCCGCTCTCACGTGGCCTCCTGGTAGCTCACCTCGCCCAGTGGAGAGGTGGCTGAAACTGCAGGTTTTACCTTGGACATGGCAAATGGAGCTGATGTGATACACAAATAGGTTATATCTGTCTTTGGCCATCCTTATCGGAGTGTGCATGGAGTGAGCGTACTGCCTGAGCTGGCTCCTGGCTCCTTTGGTTGTGTGTCGTCCACTGGGAGGTCACATGGAGGAAGAGGAAGGCTCTAAAATTTCTGGGTTCAATCATTCTACTGCTGTGGTCTCAGGCAAATCTGATTCTCAGTTGCTTGATTGCCCTCTCTGCAAAGCAAGATGAGTTTGACCCTCTTTGTGAGTGCTGGGAGCTCTCCTGGATGGAGCTGCTGGTGGGCAGAGTGCTGGTGTCAGGGGTGAGTGAGAAATGCTGATGCTCATCACTGATACGCAACCCTTTGGCTACACCCACTTAATAAAAAGAGATTTCTGACACATATCACCCACCCTGGACTCACACCACGGAGTTTCTCCCCCTGTCCCAAGTGTGAGACACACGGGGTTATGAACCTCTGCCTGCTGAGCCAGTGTGTTTGTCTGCAGTGATGAGGGCTGGGCTTTGCCGGGGTGTCCGTGCCCTCACCTGCCAGCCCCCGGTCAGCCCCTGACCAGCGGCACATCCTGAGTGCCAGCCCTGTGATTGATGCACTTGGCCGAGAACTTCCCTCCTGCCCGCTCAGGAAACAGGAGGGCTGGGGAGATAGCGCTCGCCTTTCTTTCACAGTCCCTGCTTCCGAACTCTAATCACCTTCTGCTGTGGGAAAAGAGATGAGATGCTGCCTAAAAAACAGATCATTGTCCGCCTCCTAGATTAATGCAGAGAAAGCAGTATTGTCTGCTGAATGGATAAACCTTCCTCCTGTCACTCAAAACCTAAATTCAACGCTACTTCATTTCTAAGAGGCTTATCTTCCTTGAATAGACCCTTGCAGCTCAAGTAAGAGGCGATGTAATGAAGCGTGTTTTTTTCTTAAGTGAGAAACCTGCTGCAAAGAAGGGGTGAAGCCTGTGCAGCTGTTCTAAAGGGCCTTTGCAGACTCTCGAAATACTTGTCATTTATCTGGTCTTGCCTGACAGCAAATGAGAGAAGATCAAGTTCAAAATCTGCCGGCGCGGCTTTCAGGGCTTCTTCATCTGTTAATTAAATAATGGTCATTAGCGCACAATGCCCCCCGATAAGGGCGGATATGATGCCGAGATGGAAATATGGGTTTGGGGGTTATGAATAAGCAGATGGCCCGCAGGAATTTTGCTGCTTTGACCCCCCCAGCGATGCCTCGGTATGTGGCTGGAGGAACTGGCAGTGAAACAGGTGGCATCAGGCGGAAAAATAAATTCGTAGAAGCGTGCTGAAATCATTGTAGAATCCACTCCTTTTATGTGGGGCAGCGATTAATTCAGCGATTTCCCACAAACCAGCCTGTTTTTGGAAAATCACCCACACCACCATTGCCACAAATAATGTCCTATTTGCTTTCCTGGAGCCTGCTGTGCTAAAGACTTACACTTTTAATGTATTTTGGGAAATGTACCCTCTAAATTAAGATTGGTTGCTCAACATCAGAGGGCCAAATCCCGAGGTGTTTACTCAACTTCTGCTCGGTCAAAACTTACTCTGCTATCAAAGAGCAGCTCTGAGGATTGCTGAGATGGCATGTAAGATCTGTCGCTGAATTACTACAGGTGATACAGGAATTTATTGTAGATGTGAGAGGTTAGTTCTTCTTTTTATGGTCAACATATGTTTAATTTTCACATGTTTGAAGTCAGATTTTACCTAAAAGCACTGATCTTGTGAATACCTCTTTCTTTCATCACTAATAGCATGACTTTTTCAGTCTCACCATCACCATGTGGACTGTGGGCATCCAGCTTGTGCCTCTGCAGTTACAGGGCACGGCCTGAAAAACCCTCCCTTGGCTTTTTCAGACACTGAGGTGGATGTGGTTTTATTTCAGCTGTGACCATATAGGAACTAGGTGACACTGAGTTACTCAGGATTATATCTGATTTTTCCCGTGAGCTGCTGGTTTTGTTCATGGGGTTATTTGACAGGACAAGGGAGAAGACCCAGTGTGGTGCCCACAGCGGGAGCAACGCAGGCTCTGCTCGTGCCAAAGCTAAATGTATCTGAATGTCCAGCCTGGCTTGGACAGGAAAACAAAAAGCTTTAAGAAAGTCCTTGAGGAGACTGGCCATCAGCAGGGTGGTGGTCAGCTTGGGGTGATTTGGCAGGCTCCTGTATTAAGGAGAAGTGTAAAGTAAAAGTGGATGGTGATTTAAAGGGGTTTTTGAGCAGTGTGGAGGAAAACTCAGAGCTTGGAGTGCAGCCCCTTGTCATGGGATGGAACATTTCTAATGCTGAAATGGGTGCTCAAAATCCCACAGGGCACTTGGTGTCCCCAGGATGGGTCCCTGGTGTGGCATGGCATGGCCTGGCCCAGTGTGGAGACGAAAAAAGTCAAGGAAAAGCGGGGAGTGGCTGGGAAAAACATGAAATGTACAATAAATACGCTCATGCCACAAATCTTTGTTAAAGCAAACATTATGCTTGTGACAGAAAACAATAAAAGTGAGGAAATTTGCAGTTAATGGTAAAACATACCATATGTCCACAAATGCCTAGGCACACCAGGGCACCTCTGTAACTGCTTTCTTGATGTCAAGGTGTTGAAGACCAGATGGCAGGTTTCACCCCAAGTTACAGATTCGCAGGCTGCTGCTGTGTATTTCTGTCCTTGGTTGCCTTTTTCATCATGTCTGACCTATTCCCACCGTGTGCTGAGGTGAACGTTTCCGAAATGGGCACGACCTGCAGTTCTGCTTGGCAAATGTTGTTTTTCGGGTACTTTGGAGTGGGAAAACCTTGCTGATAGTGCCCTGAGTAGATCAGTCAATGCTACAGCTAAATGTGCGGTAGCACTAAAATATGGTACCTGGTCTGGTGGAGAAAATGTTGACATCACAAATCACAGGTTATTCCTCCAGCCCTACATCCTGAGACGGTCTTGACAAATATAATGCTATATTTCTTGGATTAATAGGCATCAATAGCCAAATTCCCTGGACTATGGAAAATTAACAAATGCTTTCATCTCTACTTTCATTACAGGCATTATTTATGGGGATGTTTTGGTAGTAGGTGCTGTTTGTTAACTGTTTAGGGAGCTGGCTGGAGGCTTCGTGTGTGCAGATACTGACCTTTTGCAGATTTTTTTTTCCCCTTAGCTGATGTCTTCGTCAGTAAGGAGACACCTGCATCCGTGCTACCCCGGCAAGCAGAGCAACACAGCACTTCAGTATTTCCCCTCCTTCACCAGCTGGATAGGACCCCTGATACAAAACCTGAGAAATGTGCCAAAAGCCTTCAAAGTTCAGGCCAGAGGTGTTTGTGCAAGATAAAAATGGGACAATATAGCATCCCTGGACAACTCATCCGTTTACACATGACACTCGTTGTGGTCTCTGATTAGCTTGTTAGTGAGGAGGCAGGAAGAAGTGCAATCAAGTTTTTATGATTCATCATTTCTGTTCCCTGTTCGGGAGACAATGTCAGTGCTCTTTGCCAATCATAGAAGGTAGCTTTTGAGTGCCTTAGGGAGATGCTTTTTTTAAAGATGCTCTCTGTGTTTCTGAAGGCTGACACACATTTCTAAAATAATAGGGAAGTCCTGGAGTTTGTTTTGTGTTGTGTTTTTTTTTTTCTAATTGTATCTACTAACAATGCTTTTATGTTTGCTGCACGTAAGCTAAAAGAAAACATGCTGCCAGTTTGTCTATAATCCTGTTTTCACTCAGAAGTATTTGTGCAGACATAAATTAGAAATGGTACCTGGAATATTTTCCACAATACAAAAGGCAAATGTAAGTTTTATTAAGTTGAAAAGGATACATTCTCTTCTCCTGACCTTGATTTTTTAGCTATATTCTCTATACCCCTGCTTTAGAAGTATTATTCTTCATCCCATCCAATTACCATTTCTATCAGCTCTTCTGAAAGATTATGCTTTTTGGGTGTTCTTCTGTAGATGTCTTTCCAGTGGCTTCACTTGATGAATGTGACAAGTTTTGTGTTTTCTCCCTCCCCTCATTGAATTGAAAAGTTTTTTGATAAATACAGGCCAATAAGTGCCCAAAGGCAGTGTTTCAATGGCTGCTAAATCTTTCAAGGTTAGGACTTAACCTCCGTTCTCCCTAATTCAACTGCAACCTTCAGTCTGGAGCCAATCAAGAATATCAGATGATACTTAAACAATGAAGGATTTCTGATATTCAGGTACAGCCTCTGTTCAATAGGATTGCAAATTCTTTGTGTGAAGAAAGTCGGTTTTGCTCTAAAGTACTGTCACAAAAAGTGAAATTACCATTTGCTTGGAATGATGCCATTCATCATTGTCAGAATACTAAGCATTGTAAGTAGCTAGGCCTCTCCAAATTAATGCCTTGTTTTGCATCGGCTAAATTTCCCAAATCCTCGAGGATGGGTCATACAAAACTCATCTCACCGTTTTAATTTATCAATCCAATATGAGTGCGGTGAAAGGGAGCTTCATTCGGTCTTAGCTCTTTTATTTACAGTCTAATTCTAAAAGAAAAGGAAATAAGATATGAAAATAAGTTGGAAAATAAGATAAATCTCTCAGTGAAATCACAAGATCTACTCAGTCCTGTAGCAAACCCTCTATAATTCATTTGTAGGTCAGCTCAAGGGATTAGCCATGACGTATTTGGAAATTCATTTATTTTTATTTTATTTTGCTGTTTCTTATGCATAAGGGTAATGCTGTCCCCAAGGCTTTTCAGGTAGCCCTCAAATCTTGACAACATTTGCTGTCTCTAAGGCCTAAGCCAAAATTAATTTTCAAATAAACAGCATAAAAATGTATGGAGTTGTATAAATTTGAATACAAAATGCATTTGTTTTGCTTGCTCCCATCCACACATACATACTGTTGGCTCAGCCAAAAATCCTAACATGACATGGAAATTAACGGCCATACGTACATCATGAAAGTCAAAAAAGTTTCTTAGTTTATTAGAAACACTATAGTGTGGGGTTCTTTTTTTTTTTTTTTTTCACCCACTTCTCCCTGATATGCTGTGCTGGGGAAGCACTGCATGTTAATTGTGCTTCTCTCTCCGGGTGCCTCCGAGCCCGTGCCTCAGCTCCTGGACCACTGTCTGCCTCCTGTGTCCCACTCGGGGTTTTGAGGGTGTGACACCTCGAGAAGCATCGAGATGTCTTCAGTGAAAGTGAAATTAAAAGGGACTTGGTATCTCTTGCAATTTATCTGGGAAACAGTGAAAGTGAGAAAGGCGCTTGGACAGCCTGCAGCAGCAGCAGCAGCACGGGCTTGGGAAGTGCCTCTGGTCCTGCAGCGAGGGGAGAGTTAGACTGGAGGGCTGGAAACAAGGCTTGAAGGAAAAATCCCCAATTTCGGGCTGAATCAAAACAAAAAAACCAACCAGAAGCCCATGCTGAGGGATTGTGGAGAAACCACAAAAACGTTTTGCTGGTGTTTAACTATGATATGGGGTCGAGTCTTCCATCAGGCTCCAGTGCATCCTGAGGCATGCCAGGAGTTGCTCCTGCCCCAGGAGCCTGCTGCACCTGAGGGATCAGCCCTGCAGCAGCTAAAAATAAGTCTGTGCTCTAAAATTAAAACAATGCCTCTTTTCGGCCGCATTCCACAAGGGGGCTGCAGGCACGCTGGAAATTTAGCAGTTGGCAGGCTGAGGAGTACCTGGGAGAAAGGATGCCCAATCCCATGTGCAGGTGCCCAAGCACGGGCCAAATCCAGAGGGAGATGGTCCCTGAGTCAGAGCAGAGACTGTGCGTGGCTTTTTCTGAAGGGGGTGATAAGTGGCTCCCTGACAAGGTCACCTGGGGATGATGGAAAGCAGGAGGAAAAGCCTTCGGGGGGGTGGGTTGGGATGCAGAGCTGCATCATCGCACCCCTGCTGCTCCCACCCCAAGGTTCTCCAAATTTATTGGGTTAGCCGAAAAATCCTTTCACTTGTGCTTAATTAAGATAAGTATGACCGTGTGAGATCTTGCTGGTGCATTGCCTGAAACTTCATATCTGGAGCAGTATCAGCTGACCAATAAATAGTTGGTTAATTATTAATTTGCTAAAGATTATGTTTGGAAGGGTAGATCACCTTGAAATGTTGCTTTCTATTATCTTTTCCAGCCAGGCAATGAAAGATTTCAATTTAATATGACATGACAAACTACAAACAAGTGTGTTTTAGGCTTTGGCAGGTGAGGACACTGGGGTCTGGAGGGGTGCTGCCAGGGGCTGGTTTTTCCACATCATGCCTACCCGGGATCAGGTGTCAGCCTCCTGCCTGGCATGTTTGGGTTGTGTATAGATCCTCTGTTTAGCAAATAATTTATATCCTGGCTCATCATGGAGTAACTTTGGTACTGAGTGATCTTGCACATTTCAGTATTTTGAAGCTTTTCTTTTCAATTATAGTAGCTCACCCTGCTGTGCACAGTACAGAGCCTTCTGTCCCAAAAGACATCAAAGTGTGCTTTATGGATTATTTTCCAACTTTATTTAACCCTCCACTGAAACGCTGTTACGCTGCGCTTTGGGGTAAAACACACGTGGACAAGTTCTCACCCTGCTTCTGCCCTGTCACTGCCCTTTCCCAGCCTGGAGCATGTCCTTGATGTGGACGGTGCAGCTCAGACCTTCCCACCTGGCTCTTCCCAGCTGCTGTTTGCAGGCGTGGATTTTCCCTCCAGGCTGAGTGACAAAGTTGAGGCCAGTTGCTAAATGGATGTTGTTCTTCCCATCCAGTACAGAGGAGCTGCCCAGTGGCCCTGGCTGGGGAGCAGCTTTGGGCTCCGAGCCAAGCTTGGCCTTGGCTGGAGATGGAGCATCTCCTTCAGCTTTTGGTCTCCTTCCAGCATCTCCCGGGGTTTGCTCAGCCTCCATCACCTGACAGGTTTTGCCAACCAGGCTGCAAGAAATGCAGGTGGAGAGTCGTTCACCTGATGGCCAGAGCTCAGCCCTGGGTTAACTGGGAGTGGGAAGGGGAGCATGGACAGCAGTGGGGACCTGCTGCCGTCCCTTGCAGGGACATTCACTGGGACCTGCTCTTATCAGCCCAAATCTGCTTTTGTGGTTGCAGGTCAGAAAGAAAGGAAAACAGAATGAGAATGATAGTTTTGCTTGCAGGTAAATGATAACTTTAAAAACGGTGGCAGCCAACGTGAATGCTGCCATAGAGCATGTCTTAAGACTGGTAGGTGGATTTTAAAAATGAACAATCCCCCCATATATCAAAGATAAAAAGGAATTTGGTTTGTATGTATTTCTAAATGTGAAAAACAGATAGGATCATAGAACCATGTGATTTTGCTTACCATCTTCTCCTTTTAGTGTATCTTTTTTTTTTTTTTTCCCAAAAAATCACTGAGGTTTGGTTTTGTTTTGTTTTACATACTTGGAATCTCCTCAAGTCAAAATCCCAGAGGAACACAATGCCCTACTCTTAATATACACCAAATACAAATTGCTTTTTAATTCATAACACTTCCTAACTGCTATTTTAGGCAGTGTTTGTAGAACAGCAGAGTAGAGTACTGTGCTTCTGGTTGAAAACATGTTTTTGACATGTGAACTGCGTGTCTTGCCGTCCCGAAACTCTGTCAAACCAGACACATCAATAATATGTTTAGCCCTGTAAAGGTCTTTCCATTGTGCTCATTACCCTGTTATGGCAATTGCTTCTTAGGTGACTTTCATTCCTTGCCAAAGCGTAAAACACCCCATGATGCATGAAATGTGGGATTTGCATTCCCATTTGAAGCCTCAGATTCAAAAGTATGTTGGTGACTGGTTCCTCGAGGGCCTGTGTACGTCAGCGCAGGGTTCTGCAAGGCTTGGCAGAGTGGTGCTGGGGGTAGTGGCAACGCTGATCCTGTGGAAGAGTGGAGAAAGTGGATTTTGGTTTGTCTTAGGAAAAGGTGGCAATTGGTTTCCCTGGATGTGGGTGGCTGAGCGCTTGCAGCAGCACCAGCTCTTTGCTTTAGCTAAGCAAGGCACATGGTTAAATTAGAGTTCTTCCCTCCTGGCTCCCTCCCTTTTGCACTCCTGGAGAGCAAAACCCCTTTGCCTTGTCTCCCTGCTGCTGTGCCACTGAGGGGATGTGGCTTTGGCACCATTCCTGTGTCCCCGTGCTGAGGCTGGTACCTCCCCTGTGCTCCTGCTCTCCCCAGCTAAGGCAGGAAGTCTTTTCTGTTGGCTTCCCCAAGGTGCCTAATTTTCTCTCCTTTTCTCCAACTCCCCTACAATCCTTTTACCTTGTGGTATTTATACTTCATACCGATAAAGGAAAAGGGTTGTGTAGTCCTATACCCATATCTTAAGTAACTGCACACATTTTATGATATCTTTGGGAAGCCAGAAAAGTTTCAGGCCTTTGGTTAAATCCATTATTTGGACTCCTATACAAAGTTTTCTGTAAACTCTTCCTGTTTATACCAGGTGAGGATCTGGCTCTTTTTTTTTTTTTTTTTGCTTTCAGTTTGGCGCTGCTGCCAGCTCTAAACTCCATTTGCTGTTTCTGCTCGGAGAAGAGTGGGAGGGGGAAGGAAACTTTGAGGAAAAACTCCAACTTCTACATTTATGAGAGTGATTTTAATAACTTTGGGTTACCCATGCTAATCCTTTAACAGGAAGGGGGTTTGAGAACTGACCCAACCTCCTTTCCTTTCATTCGATCCCGAAACACCTGCAACTCTCAGCAGAGTAATCTATGAATCACTGTGTCTGTCGTCTACTTATTGTCTTGTCTAGTGCACTCCACGGTGGAACTAATCAACAGCCCTGAATGAAGCATTGCTCCTGAGCTGAATTCCTTAAAGCTCCTGAAGTATTCAGCAAGGAAGAGAAATCTTTTAGTATGATTTGCTCCACATTCCAAATTCATTTATAGAAAGAGAATAGATGATTAACAACGGGTCGAGAGACACAGATTTAGCACTGCTTTGCCCTGACCTGCCCCGAGTTACTCCTTCCACTTCCCAGGCTGCTCTAATAAGATGGGTTCAAGGATTGGGATGGCAAAAGCTGCTTGAATCCCCTGCACCCAGCCGTCTTAATTTGGTTTATTTGCCTTAATGAAGAAATCTGGTTCCTTAATCACAGGTGAACGGAAAAGGTCACTTGCCACTCTGACAAATGGGTTTACCCTGAGCTGTTTGTGTGGGGCTCTCAGATAGTGCGTCCTCCCCCTCTTCTCCCCTGCCACGAAATGCCAACGTCTCCGCGGCACCTCCTGTTGCGGCCATTACCTGTGGTGCCTGGGCTGCCTGCCAAGGAGCACCCTCGGTAGCAACAAAAGCATAATCATTTCCAGTTGGAAAAGGCTGAGCTGTAGTAATTTTCCTCTTTGAAAGCCGCAGCCGCCGGGCTCGGGTTAAGCAGGAGGACGCTTGGTCTTGGGGCACAGCACAAGGAGGGTACAAAATTTGTCATCTGCAGCAGCCGTTTGGGGAGACTGTGGGGTCTCCAAACGTGTTCTTCATCCTCACCTTGCAGTGTCCAGCTGACCTCGGCAGCGGGGTGCCCAAGGGGATGTTTGCCTCTCTTCTGGCCAGGCACGGGTGGGAAATGCTAACAAAATGGGTGCCAAAGGAGGGATTAACATTTCCTAAGTGAACAGCTGGTCTGCACAGGAGTTCAGAAGAGTAAGAGATGTAAGAAGGACACCCTGCATCTCCCAAGACTGGGCAGCAGTACGCTTTGAAGGTGATTTGCAGGCCCTGTCCCAACCAGTGCAAGCCTTGGGCTCGCTGACCCTCACTGTTTACTTTGGTAATAAACTGTAGCAATAAAGCCATGTGTCCATCCCTATGGACCTCCTGGAAAAAGCCAGCTGAGCAGTCTCACGCAGCCCTGGTTAGTAGCTTACTCCAGGAAATCCTTCTGCAGCTGGTACAAGGGGAAACCATTTCGGAAAGCAGCTCAGGAGCTGTGTAGGTATGGGCAGGAAAATCATTGTTTCTGTCAGGTAGAGCTGAAAACCTCTTGATGTGTGTAGAAGACAGAGCACTTGGAGCACATTTGTGATGGTTGTCACCACGTGTGAGCTTTGTGGACATGTGGGCTGTGGAAAATAAAACTTTTGAGGAATGGCCTGGGAACTTTGCAGAAGTGAAGTGTTCAGTGTCAGTTGAAGATGAAACTTTTCCCCAGGTTCTGGGTGCTCAGAGACAACCTCACTGGCAGCCTGCTCGGGTCACATAAAAAATGAGATGGGTCAAACCCCAGATGTGCTGACTGAGTGTTGAGACGCACCAATGTTCACTTTGCTGGAAAAAGTGATGTCTCTTTTACTTCACACTTCTGTTTTGAACCAAAAAGAGAGGTGGGAGTTGGTCCAAAAGAGAGCTTTCCAATTTTATTTGGCATTCCAGTTCTGCTATTTTTGAGCAATAGTCAGAAAGATAAAGCTCTGTCTTGCAGGAACGTCCTTGGACGTGGAAAAATAAAGCAGACAGGTGACTGGCAGGAAGTGAGAGCGGCTGCTCCCACACAGATGCAGACGACTAAATAAGTTTTGAGATCATCGTTCCTGTTCAGCTCTTTTCCTTTGATTCTTCAGATTATTTTTATGTCAGAGACAAATAAGAAACAAAGACAGATATGCAAAATGATGAGCTGGAGCTTATCGGAGCAGGAAAAGAAGCCATTCACACCACTTCCCGGTTTGCCATGAAAGGCAAAATCATTCACAGTGGTGAATCATGGCAGCTCGAGCTGCCTGAAATTACTCCTTTCAGGAGTTAAATTGCTGCTGGCATGCACGGACTAAACAAAGATGTTAGTTCAGTTCATTTAAAAGAGCAAGTTTTCTTTAGCTTTGATTTCACATGTGCTTTTGTAGTGCCAATGGATGGTCTGATTTTCTGACAGATGACGTTTAAGAGTGTTCCTGTGTTTCCTTGGGGAGCTGTGTAGTTTTAAAGAAAAAAACCCATCGGGGATGATGGAGAAGTGCACTCACTTCCATCTCCAAGAGAAAAAATGGCAGGATGAGGCACAAGTTGTATCTCTTCAACAACTGAAACTGCTGCAGGTGAAAATGACTGATTCTTCTCCCTGACAGAAACATGGATTTTGGAAAGAAATCTGCTCCTTCTGCCTTCTGGGTGAAGGTATTAACTCACCCAAGTTTTCTATGAGGATCTCTTTTGTAGTGGACTTTTAGAATCAGCCAGGTACCTGTAACTTTTAGAGATAATAAAGGTACTGAATGTTACTTTTCTAGTGTTTTTTTGGCAGGTCTTATTCCTTCCCAGGTGCTGGTGACAGGAGATAGGTGGCTTATTACAACAAAAATATAGGTGCTGAAATTGAGCTATTTGGAGTGAGGTAGGTGGGAGAAAACCTTTTGAAATCCAGATTTAATAGAAAATAGGTGCTTCTCCAGCGTGGCAGTTCCTGCCCTTCTGGCTCCTCCTGGTCATGTTGTTCCTTGGATTTTCATACCTTTCTCTGGCTGCCAGGGAGCAGAACTTGTTCCCCGCAACCCGAAAAAAATTTTCTCACTTTGTTCTACCAGATTTGACAGGGGCAAAACATCTGACAAGACCATCTGCTGTGATGTGTCCTCGTGCCAAAGCTTTTCATTTCTTCCTGTTCACAGACTGCCAAGGTGGGATTTATCTGCTGTAGGTGTCTGTGAGCATGCCCACCTCTGAGCAGATGGTTCAGATTTCCTTTGTGCTTGACAGACAGCTCGTAGGATGGCATTTCAGCCTCAAACTGGGCATCTAAACTGAGTCCTCTAAGAGTCTGTTCCAGGGCTCAGTTTCTGCATGCTGTGTGAAGCTGGTGAGGATGTGGTAAACGTCCAGACTCGCTGGTGGTGGATCCTGGCGTAGGATGTGTGCAGACAGCAGAGGGTGCTGGAGTTTTTTCCCTTTCAATGCACCTCCAAGGTTGTGGGATCATTACAAACTAAAATCAATTGGCTCTTACTCTGATTGCTGAACACACAGAAGCCAGGCAGGTACAGCAAGAGAGGAGGTACTGAACTTCAGTTAAATGGACACTGTCACCTTCAAAGTCACACCTCTGCCAGAACTTCTGTACCTACCAAATCAGTAAGTGAAAGCTGAGATCACCATGATACAAACCAACAGATTTTAATTTTTAATGTTTTTTAAACTAAGATTTTCCTCTCTTAAGCGTTTTCAGAACCTTCTTTTTCCCCAGGAAAGTGGAAACAAAAGCTTTTACAGTCCTTTGTTTCAGAGACATCAGAGTCCACAAAATTTTGTTCTGTCAGAAATACAACTTGCAGACATCATCAACCTCCAGCAAGTTGCCAATAGAGACTTTTACAGAGTAACAATGCTGTCAGCTGGCACCTTGCAGCAACATCCAGATCTGTACAGCTAAAGAGCTTCACCTAGGACTGCCAGGCCCATGGGCCAGGGCTGTAGGAAGGGCTCCCCTGTAAATGTCCCTAGTAAGACTTTTTTAAGAGCAGGATTTAAAAGAAGCAGGGGTAGCAAACCAGGCTTGCCAGGCTACAAGACTGGGATAACTCCCTTAAGCTCAATAGAGCTTAAGCCACTTAAAATTCTCAGAGCCAAGCTTTCCCCATCAGGACATGGATGCACTGGCTGGTTGCAGAAGAAGCCTGAAATTCAGGCTTGCTCCTCAGGTTCAGCTGTGGGTGAGGAGCTTGAGGGCTGTGTTGTGTGTGCTGTGGCTGGTGGTGGTGCTTGCAGCAGGGAGTGGGAGTGGGCGTAGGGCAGTGGCTGCTTCACCTTCCCGTTAATGCATCCTTACATCCATCCCTGCTTAAAAGTGCAAATTTCACACCACGGGTTCCAACTCCAACTGATGTCATAGCCAGGATTAAAACTTGAGAGTGACTGGCTCCTGGCCTATTTATTAATCTATTAAATCACACAGTCTCTCCTGCTAATTCTCTCTGGTTACTGGGATGGCTTGGCAGCAGCAAGCCCAGCCCAATGTCCATTGCTGGCTGTGTTACCACTCCAGCGTGGTTGCCAGCTCGAGGGCATCCAGTCAACAAATGTCTCAATTTTGGATTCTCCCATTCTCCTGAGACCATTGCTATGAAGGATGACCTCCCTTACCTCATTCACCTTGTTTGCTGTTCCCGACCCAGAGAGTGCTGTTGCATGAGTCAATCGTCCCATGGAGGAGAGGTCTCACTGTGATGTTTTCCTTAGCATTTGAACCAGAGCTGTGGCTGGCATCCGCAGGATGGTCCAGATGAACATAGAAAAGTCTATATTTTAGTCATGTTAAAGCTATGACTAAGCTAACAAAAGTCAGGAAATCCAAACTGCAGATTGACAGGTTGTCCTTGGACTGCCCTGCCGCGTCTGGGCATGGGATGGCAGCACACCCGGGATGGAGTGCTGCAGTCCACGGGGAGCTGCTTCACTGTACAGTGTGCTGAGGATGGAAGTGCAGCTACAAACAGTTAGAACCTTGATGGGTTTATTTATCTTCTTTTTAAGCGGTTAACCTTTTTTTTTTGTTTGCAAAAAAGTCATTTTGCAAAGGTATGTGGCTTCCTTGCATTGAAGAGGAAGGAATCCTTGCATTGCTTTTGGATGTGAACATCAGGGGTTTCTCCACCCCTGCAGGGTATGTACATGTCTGGATGTGGCTCGTGGGTCTTTCTGCACAGTAACACACAGAAATTCCTTCCCATTTCGAATGTGTCATTTCCCAGTTGTCTTTTTCTGTAGCCAACACCGCTTCTTGGTTTTGATATTCTTTAATTTATTTTTCCCCCCATATGGGTTTAAAAATGAGAGCCATCTTTAGAAAATACACTATGGGAATACAAAATCTTCCAGCTTGCCTGCAATACAAAGATTACGAAAAGTAATAAGAACTCACAGATTCTTATGCTAAACTATGTTTTTTTATGAGTACCTGGAAAGCCTCATCTATGTTTCTTATTAGAATGGGTAAAATTATTCAGATCAAATTAATTTTCATAACTAAAAAACTTCTGGTTCTGTCCCACAGTTTAATTCTTTAAAAACTTCTTGCTCCTCCCATTATCAATGTAAATGGATAATTTTAATTTTATCGTATAAATTTCAATGTTGCAATATTCAGTGTTTATAGCTTTTGCTGAGCCAGCTCACCCAATTTTGGAGGGGGTGAGCTGGGCAATTTGATGCAAAAAAAAATGCCATTTAAACATAGGGTCGGATTTTGCCACCCGATAAGCAGCAGCAATCCCAACTCGAGTATTCCCGGCTCTCCTCCGGGCTCGCCGCTATCTCTCGGGGCGCCTGGGAGCTACAATCGCCCTGCAACTTCCTCCTCCCTCCTTGCAAGGAGAGGATGGGAATTTGCCGAAGGTTTTTATCAGCAATGTGCATCTGCCCCCATTCTCGCTCAGCGGCTCTCGCCAGCCAGTGGGAAAAGTCGGGCCACGGCGTAATCTGCTCCCAGCTTGCTTCCTGCTGCCGTGCCCCAGGGATGGAGGAAGCAGACAAGTGGCCCTGCGTGCTCTCTCCTTGCCAGGCCCAAAAGTTCAAGAGGCTCAGGGAGACAGAGGAGAGTTTCACGCTCTCTTTTCAGGGATGTTGCGTATTTAATGCTGGAATACAGTGAAAGTCTGTAAGGACGAGACAAAACCCAGATGAGCCTTATGATTTCAAGCTCTTTGGACACCTGCTGAGTGAATTTTGTTCGCTTGCTTTATACGGTCTGATGTGATATGAAGGTGCCACCTGAAGAGTCTTTCAGTTAGATGAGGTGTCATCTTCAGGTTTCAGTTTGTACTCCTGCTCCATCTGCAGTTTGAGTGCACCTGGTCCCACCACTTGATTTACTTCTTTGCCTGTTCAAAAAAACTTTCGCATCAAGAATTCCTCTTGTGTCTACAAAAGTTGTTTTGATGAAGTGTGAGGTGGAAGGGATTTTTCTGCTCCTGTTTCATGTAATTTAAGTAAGTTTGGTAGGAGCTTCTGGGTAAGAAAGACCGATGGATAAGGCCAGAGGGTGAGCGCAGGGAGTGTGCTGGGGTCTGAACAAAACATGCTGGAAACCAGCAGCAAAATGCAGGGCAGAAACTGTGCTACAGCAAAGAGTCCTCCAGACATGGGCAAAGGCTGCCTTCTCACTATTTACCTGCAGTCACTGGTGCAGCAGGGTCTTTATCCCAAAATAAAGCCATGGGGTGAGACCCCAGTATAAACAGGAGGAACACAGTCTCTCACTTTCGCTGGTGTATGAATGGGAGAAAACACTGCTTGAGCCAGAAAAGCCCTGTTTGCTCAGGATTAGACAGTTGAACAAGAACTAGACATTTTATTCACTGTTTTTTGAAACATTTTTTCTTCCCCGAACAACATAATTGGTGAAAATCTTGTTTCCATTTAAACCACTGGAGTTTTGTCATAAACTTTTATGGTGCCAGAATTTCTCATTATGTATTTTTTTAGCACCTGAGCTTAGGTAGGGTTCAGAAGAACACATCTGCCATTAGAAGGTTGCTCCCAGCCTTCCTGTGTTGTATCAAGGTCTGGAGTTAACAGGGCAGTCTCAAAGCGTGGCACATAATGTGTGTCTGCATTAAATACACCCACATTATCTTACATCCCGAGCAGCCCAGATTGTCAGTAGACAATTATGGGTTTTGCTGGGTTTATTTTGATTGGCCTGCTCTCAGCTTTCCATAGTGGTACTCTATTTGTAAAAACAGATCATTAATGATAACAACAGATGACATGTGTCTGAAATATGGGGTGGATGAGGGGAGTTAGTTTTTCTTCCTATTTTTTTTTTCCTCAAGTGTCTGCACTTTGACAGTGCATTTGCCAGGCTGTCACTTGCTTGAGAGATCCACAAGATTAGGACCTCATTGTGTGAATGTTTTCACAGCACTTGTTGCTATAAAGAATCTTCACACTTTGGTGGATGAAATCTGGACTCCTAGGCACAAACTGTTAAGAAGCAATCATAACAATTAGCTAATGTGTCAACAATTAGCACTTTCCATCAACTGGCATTGAGTGGAACCTTCTTCTTATCCATACGCAGACAAAAATGCAATGATGTAGTAAAGAAAAGCAGTGAAGTTGGCTGCTCTCGTCCCTTGCTGTAGCCAGCAAGCTCCCATGGGCATTGTTTACAATGATTATTCTTCCATTATGATGTTATTGCACAGGTCAGGGGTGGTAGCTAGACTGAAA
>VYZQ01021870.1:19223-30685 GCA_013400655.1 Mystacornis crossleyi
CCCCTTTTTTTTTTCCTTAAACTTTTGGCTGCTTTTACAAAAGTACAACAGAAACAACTGCTGTGAAAAGGTCAGCCAGTAACAGTACTTTAGTGTTTAACTGGTAAATATTTCAAAATAGTATTTCTAATATTTTACCATTTGGAAGTTTTTCAATGCATCTCCAGCTCAGTGCGACTCAATCATTGTAAGATTTCCACAGTCTCCACTGGGAATTCTTTACAATGGCTACATTATAGTCTGTTACTGTATCTACCACCAGTTGGTCAGAATTTGTTTTAATATCTTTTTATATGGCATGTTACTGGCAGTAACAGAAAAAGCACTGTTTTCTCAAGTATTTTACATATCTCCATCTGTAAGTACTGAAGAGAACTGAAGATAGGTCTTCCTCTTACCCACACAGTAGCTTCTTAGGGGACAATACATGTGACTGGAAAGAAGATCAATGTCTTCTCCATGGAAATGTCTTTTGGGAATGTTTCCTGTAATGCATGGTGTTCATATCAGGCTACCATGAGACAAACACAAAGTACTGCAGCATCAGCGAGGGTTTCTCTGGTTAATTGTGGAGCTGGAGCCAAAGTGAAACCATGTTAAAAAGAAGCAGCGCAGTTTCTAAAAGTAACACTCTGCTTGACTGCAAGCCAGAGCGACTGATTTAAAACAGGGCATGGTGCTGGAGCACAGCCTCATCTGGTGCAGCACCCTGGGAGCCACTTCTTGGACCATGTGTGCACATTTCGGAATGGTTTGACAGCTCCATAAAGGAGGTGTGTTAATCTGAACAAAGAGGTGGTGGTAAGAATGCAAATAATAAAACAACAGTAGTCAAAGTTTACTGATATCTCTAAGTTCAGCATGTGCTCTAACAAGGGAAAAGGAGAACTCTGTGGCTTAGGGGCAGATGCACCATCTGCCCACCACTTCCAAAATCTCCCTGAGACTTTTCTTTGGGTGCAAACCTAGGATCTGAACATACCTTGCTTGCCTCCTTTTAATCTCAGTAAGTAATGTCCCTCCTTCCAGCCTGGGACATTGTGGTACTAAACAAATGTTTGAGATTTTTGGAGTGGCAGGGAGCGGGGATGGGGGAGGATAATTACACTGAGGATTATTAATATGGGAAATATGGTCAATAAATGTGAGAGGGGTTGAGTAATGCAGGAACATTCTTTACAAATTCTTTAGTAACGGAGTAGGCAGAGTGCCACAAAGAAAATCCTCTGAGTTGCGAGTGTGTTCTTATGGCTTTTGCCAAGACGATGACAAAACCCGTTCTTTCTTCCCGCATTAGGTCTCCTAGTCAATGATACACTTAAGCATGTTTTTAAATTCCGTTGACATTTGAAAGCACTGTTGACTTTAATAGGACTTAAGCACCTGTTCATGGTTAATTGTGTACTCTCAGGACTTTTCTTGAAGGGGAAAAAAAAAGATGGAGAGACTTAGGCATGTGCTTAAAGTTAAGCAGGTGCTTAAGTGCTTTGAGAAGCTGAGGCCTTAGAACTGAGTCTAATCCTCCCTGAGGTCCAAGGATGGCTTTTCCCTGTGTGCCTGGTACAGAGGAACAAGTTGTTTAAGTGATAAAATGAAGACATGAGAAATATCTAAAAGAGTCTTTTTTCAACAGCACCCAGTGAGGGCTGTCAGCTGCTGACACCTGATTTATAACATGAATTTATAACCAGACTAAGTGTACTGTACCAAAATCTCTTCCAAAAACACTTACAGCTATGGATGCAGATAATTTCACTGGGTAACTCTAATTATACCGTGAAAAAACTCACTTTTTCATTAATGCAAGAGTTGTTCCCAGCCAGTGCAGAGCTTGATCCCCCAAGTGAAGAAGGATCGACCACCCTTGGGTAAGATGGGAGAGGGAAAATAACTTTTTTTTCTTTGAGGAAGGACTGTTTTGGTGTAGGCAGGGACTGATGATTTAGAGAAAACAGTGCCAGATGTCTTTCCTGCCTCTTAGCCTGGAATTAGGCTAATAGCTTTTGGGTGACGATGGGATTGCAGTGTCTCTTCCTGAGGGCTGCCATGGATGTTTCTTCATCTCCACTCCTTGTCTGGGAGAGGAAGACAAGGCTTCTCTTCTCTTTCCTTCTCTTGCTTCATGTTATGAATTCCATCACATCGGGGACGGTCTTGCTGGAAGGTGATGAGTAATGCTCAGTGATGCACCATGCCAGGGCAAATCTGAAAGCACCAGTCCTTGGGGAGTGAGCAGCTTCTCCACCAGTGCCTTGGCCATGAGTCTGGCCATATTTGGTGGTTTTCTTAAAGCCCCATTTCCTTCAGTACTGTGAGTAAGTGACAATGATGTCTTCTGTTTAAAGAAAAAAAAAAACAAAGAAGAAAAGAGAAGAAAGAAGTTTACAGCCCTCGTGGTGGCAGAGATAGGCTGGAAGGAGAAACCCAACACCATTCCCAAATAAGAAGGCAAATAATTGAAATCCAGCATGCATTTGTGACAGTGACAAAACACCCCTAACCCAAAATAAACCCAAAATTCAGCTGTATTCCTTCCCAAATGAGTTTGTATAGTGGAGTCAGCAGCACTGTCTTGCTCATGGGAGGTGAGGGATGCCCAGAGGAGGTTCCCCTGCCTGGGAGTCTTGGTGATATTTAACCCCTTCACCATAAAACTGATAAAATTAAATGCAGTTTAAGTGGTTCACAGAATTATGAGGCTGTGGCTGGAAGGATGAATTCCTTGCCTGGCTGTGTTTCTGGAGAGGATGAACATATATAAGCTGGGCAGGAGGAGTTTTATCCTTGGTCAGGAATCTGGTAATCAGAGCAGAGCATTTCACACAAGAGCTGCCAATTGCTGTCCACACCGAATCACAGATGAATAGGAAAGGAAAAACCTTGAAAATTCTAATTTTTTTCTTATTCACCTTATTTACCAAAGGTTCATGTGGGAGGATGGCAAGCAATCCTCACCACTGCAGTCAGGAGAGCAAAAACAAGGAGAGCCAGGTGCTCCAAATAAGAAAATGTCAGGGAGGCTCTACATCTCCGCTGAGCAGCCTGAGCTATAAATTTTGGCAATGCCACCACTGTGACCTGGAGCCTGGGGGAAGAGAATAGTATAAAAATGATAAATCACAGCCAGAGTTCCAGATCTTAATCAGACAAAGAAAGCTGGTTCCATTATCAGACAGATTTATATAATCGCTTACTAATAATGCTGTCTTCTTCCGCCGGTTTCTTTTAGTAAGACCCCAGATAGCAATCCTGAGGTCACATCCGTCCTGGTGTGGGAAGGGACCAGTGCTCTTCCAGCCTGGAATTCTGTGCCATGCAGGCCGTGTTTCCTTGCATTCATACCTGCTTGAGCCAGAGCCCCTCTCAGGGGTGCAGCAAATTCGGGTGCTGAGTGAGCTCAGCATTGGGGGAACCTTCCTAACAATTATTTTTGGTCGTATTCCTCATTGCAGTGTCTCCAGCTCCCAGCCACTGCTCTCACTCTGCATCCATTTACTTCAGCTCCAGAGGTTTCCATGGTCAGGCTGCTGTGATCTTCTTTCCCCTTTCTCTGCCAACAAGCTGAAGAGACTCTTCTCCTTGCTTCTCAGTACAAAAGCTTTTGGACTTTTATTGCTCCTCTCTTCTTTTGAGTCCTCTCTAACGTTTCACATTCATCTCAAAGTGGAGGTGCCAGACGTCATGGCAGTTTTCCAGGAATATTTTCTTTGGTACCACCACAGTGGCATCACAGCTGTGTCCCGGGCAGGTCTGCTGCTGCTGCTGCCCATCTTTTCAGGGAGTCTGATCCCTCTGCTGCTTTGGTGCTTTCCCTACTCGCAGCTCCTTGATTTTTGTGTCTTCTGAATGTTTGTCAGGTGTCTCTTCCTTGTCATCAGTTAAAAACTGTGATTGTGATAGTGCCAGAAAGTCATTCTTGTAGGAGTCTTGGGAAATTATAGTTGCTTGATAACGATATCTTCTTGCAGTTGCAGATTTAAATTTGTCTTTTAGTGTCATTCTACTTGATTCCATTATCAGAGAAAATATAATCATTTACTAGTAGTCTTTGCCATATTTCGGTCCCTAAAATGTCATCCAAGGATTTATACTGTAATATAAATTAATAATATTATCCAGCCAAATATTTTGAATAGTTTAAAAGTATTGTGTGACCAGCACTACGTTTGCCAGGTAAATAAAATTTAAGAAATCTGTTTACTTTGATAGGGACCTATTATCTGTAAATGCAGATTAATTAGCATGAACTCTAAATGCATTAATTTCTAAGAAGAAAACCTCGTTAAGGAAATAACATCAATATAATTTGCTTGCTCTGGTAGTGATTCAATTTGACTCTACCTGGCTGCTGCCTCTGCCTCATCTCAGATTCCAAAACAAGGCTGGGTTTCCTTCAGTCCTCTGAAACTGGCACTTCTTACAAATCCCCACTCACAGGATGTCTCCTTCAGCTGCTGTAAAACCCTTGCATGCCAATTTTTTGGATAAGTTAATATAAAAAAAATAGTCTGGCTTTCATAGCTGAAATTCAATTCCCTTCTGTATTATTTTGAGATTAGGTCACTGCTGAGTGTGTGTGTGCTCTGATATTTTTTCCCAAATATTTTGCAGGAGAATCTGTTCGAGCACTTCTTGCTTTTGTACCTTATTCTTGACAATTAACCATAGTACCATAATTCAGATCATTTTTGTTCCTACTGAACTTGTGTTTTTCTTGCGTCATTATTTTCCTCTGGCAAATGTCTGTAATTTATAGCTTGAAATTAACATTTATGGCTCTTAGCTTCCCTCTTTTCTGTTATATTTATATCAGCTCCCACTTCCCCTCTAAGTGACACTGTTTTATAGGTTTTTCTCTTTGTTTGGCTTTTTTTATTTTTTACTTTTGTGGCAGCTTACTTTCTCAACTACCGAATAAAGCCTTGTAAACATCTTGTAAAATGTTAACTGATCCCAAGTATCATTCCTATACTTCAATTTAATTTGCCCTTTTCCACTGAATGCTCAGATAATTGCTTTCAGCTTAGTAAAACCATCCCTTAGAGCAGTAAGTGTGTTAACTGGTGGGACTTTTATTCTTATTACACATAATGAGCGTAATTAATGTGATTTCACGAGGACTGGGTGTCATCAGCAAACTGCTGTAATCCAGGTCATTGCAGTGAATCCCAGCTGAAATTGCATTTTCCCAAACCCTTGTGTTCCTTTCTAATTAAATTTGGGATTCTCTGGTTGCGCGTTTTTGTTGCTGAGGCCACGTAGTCAGCCAGGGTAAGAACGTATATTTGTAGCAGCTCTGCAGCCACAAAAACACCACTAGAGAAAGATCAGGGTGTTGGGAGATGTCTCTGCACCATCCTCATTTTCCTTGGAGGAAGGAAAGCAGTGTGGGGAAATGTGTGCCCCTGCGCTGTGAAGCGTGCTGTCCAGACACCTGTACATAACGTGGAGTTAAAGAGGGGAAATAATGGGGCGACCAGTTCTGTTGTCATTTCCATTTGGATCATCCTCATCATCACATTTCAGGGTGACAGGTACAGAAATAATGTGTGAAAGTCTCCTTCCATGGTGCATTCTGAAAGGCTGCACCTGCGTTTGAGCAGAGGCGTGAGATAAGGGTTTGAGCTGTTTGTGTGTCTGTGGGTACGAGGGGACGCCTGCATCTACGGAAAATTAAATTATGCTTTAGTACCAAATACATTTGGGTGGACTGGGAAAGACTCTTGGGAAGATGCTGAGCCTTTCTGCTATGATATTTTCTGGTAATTAAACAGTTCTCTATTTTATAATAGTTAGTGAAAATGAGAGTGGTTGGAAGGGTTATTTCTGTCTGTTACTATTAGATTCTCCAGATTTGCTGACCCTGAATAATTAAATGTTTTTGATCACTCTGTTTATATTACCTAGAACTGAAGTAATTCTGATCCTTCAGCAAACTTGAAGCACAGCATGGAACATACTGAAAGGCGCCAAAAGATGAAACATTTCAGTTTTGTGGTTCACATCTGTCTGTCCTGAGACCAGGAGACCATTATAATACACTTAGAGCATTTAAAAGCTCCTCAAGGTTGAAAGCCCTGATTAGGGCAGTATCTGTTCACACGTGGGAGTCCTGCCTGTGCCAAACCTGGGAGCAAGGAGCCCTTGGGTCCCTTTTCCATGGGAAAAGACGTTAATAATGTTGGGTAGTGGGGGAAAAAATAAGGGGAAAATGTAATCAAGGAGACCCTGACACTGAAGTGAAAATAGCAATGTACACATCCATCAGTTTGCACTGTTTTTACAGAGAGTATAAAATATTTAAACTGAAGCCATTAATCATCCTGCTCCTCCGTTCTAATCCATGGGAACCACAGGAGGTCACCAAATATGCATTTAATATAAAAGAATGAAAAATATTGGAGGGAAAAGTAGTGTAGTCTAAGAGCTAGAAATGCTAAGAGCAGAAAAATAAACCTCAAGCAGAAATTTTGCTAAAAATTAAAATATTATTTTTATAATGTTCTGTTGGAAAATCATTACATTTTGGGCGGAAATTCAAAATGCATTTAGAATTAGTTAAAAAAATACCTAAGATGGAAATTGGTTTTACTTCTTGATTTTTTTAAAGATACTGCTGGATAGGAGCATTCTCTGTTTTGTTTATTTTGATAAAATCCCAATATTTCTCATGGAAAACAGATGCTTCTTGCAGCAGCCATTGCCAGGTTCACATTCCAGGTTTCCATCAGGTAATTTTGATGGATGTTTTAAACCCCTCATACCCCACTGGGTTTTGTGCCCTGGGCTGATATTGCCCCCTCCAATTTCAATACCTAAAGGTGGGAGGGGGTGGGGGTGCCTTTCCCTGCCTTCACTGGGTGTCGGTGTGAAGAGGAAATCCAAGGGCTGTGGCTAAGCTGCGTCCTTGTGATTTATCCAATATTGTTTGAGTTTCCTGGAGTAAGCCTGGCTATTGATTAATTTATTTATTTACTGGTACGACGGTGTGCGGAGCCAGAGCTGGCGCTGCTGGGAGGGGATACCTCAGTGCACGGAGATGAGGGGAGGCAGAAGGAGACTTTTACAGCCCGGCCAAGGGCTGGAAGGTGGAAATATTTCCATTATGTTCCCAGGTATCCCACGCCTGCTGTAAGAGCTCAAAGGGCTCTGCTGTGCCTTGTGCCGCCCGGGAATGCGGGAGGGACGGAACACACGGCACAACCGTGGGCTTCCAAAACCTGCATTCAGCCTTGGCACAATACAGCCACTGTGGAAGAAGACATTAGGAACAAAAAATAAAGCTTGAAGCTTCAAGAGCAGGCTGCCAGAATTATTAAGAAAAACATCAAAATGATGCCATTAAAAACAGATGGGGATTCTATAAAGTATTGAAAAGAAAATGTTTAATTATGAGCCTTATGCAAAACCCATCAAAGTTGGATTAATATTATAGTGCTGTTGCTGTAGAGGGTTTAAGTAGTCCGTGGTGGAACATTAATCTTTCACTCCTTTAAAAATAATGTTTTCCTTTTGTTGATGACAAATTCCATCTCTTCACTGTTGAAATCATATATCCAGATTAATAGCATCTAACATAATGAAATCAAAAGGCACAGGTAATATGGATTAGTTTAGAAAACAACAACAACGAGGGGAAAAAAAAGCCCCAAGGGGGAAGAAACTTCACTGGATGAGTGCTTTTGTCAACATCACTGTATTTTTTCCTGTTGTTAAAAGATAAAGGGGTAGTCTCTGTTCATAGGTATCCTTGTTTGTCTGGGGTATTGTGTCATGAATGTACACCTATACTGTTTCTAGCAGTGTGTCATACATAGGGTGCTTTACAATTTTTTGGGGTGAGGGATCCTTGTCTGACTCAAGTTTCTAGCAGGTTGCCTGTGGCTGCACAATCTGAACACCTCTGGCAAAAACTGCTGCCATGACCTTGTCTCTCCCAGCTCAGCAGGCTGGAAAAACTGGAAAGAGATTTTGGGGTGTTATTTAATGTATGTATCTGAAGTGTGGCATTGCTGGTGCGAGGAGGGTTATTTTGAGAATGTGAAGCTGCTTTTCCCAGCTCCTCTTGCCATGGCATTGCTCTGTTCCCTCTGCCTGGAAGGCTTTTGGTGGATGTTGTGCCCACACAGACTTGCCACTGTTCGCCATTCCCTATTCCTGCTGGGATCTGTGCTCCCTCCCTGCATGAAGAGATTTGCACCCCAGGTGAAGTTTCAGACTTTTTCATTCTTCATCAGTTAGGTTGGGCATTGGAGGAGATGGCAAATGTTTTCACATGTGTCATGATGCTTTTGAATTCCTGGAAGTGTCCAAGGCAAGACTGAAAGGGGAACCAAGTAATTTGATGTAGGGAGTGGCACCCCTGACCATGGCAGGAGGTTGGACGTAAATGATCTTTAAGGTCCCTTCCAACCCAAACCGTTCTGTGATTCTATGATTCCTTTTCCTGCTGGAGCTGGGCACAGGTTTGAGTTGCTGCTTTGGGTGGGAGAAAACTCCAAAATGAACCTTTCCCTCCAGCCTCTGTCATCCTGGGGTCTGAGCTTGGCCCTCTACATATATAAGGAGAGGAGATTTTGTTCCTGTGTTTTTTCTCCTTGCCTGTTCTCCCTTTAGGTCTGGGCTGTAGTGCTGGGTGCATCGATCCATGTGTTGGGATTCACTGCCCTGGCCCTCCATCGTGTGTTTTTCCAACATTTGCAGCCAACTCTTTGTGCACGAAGCTCTACCTGTGCTACTTAAAACTCAGCTGCTTTCTCAGTGAACCACAGGGTCAAAAACCTGTTGCTGTATTCACTTAATACTATGGGAACAATTTTTCTTCTTCCTTTCCACCCTTCAAAAAAAAATTAAAATAATCTGTGCTTTATTGAATCACCAGGTACACCAAAAGCAGGCTCTTATTTTAGCAAAAATATCAACACTGACTGCCAAGGTAGATTTAAGGTATTCATTACAAAATATTTTGTCCTGGGCTTTAAGAATAATGCGCTTTTCGTACAAAGAAATGGTTATTCCGAACACTGGACTTTTTTTTTCTTTTAGTTATTTACAATAGGTTTCAAGATTTAGAATTACCATGAAAGATTTACTTATATTGCAGTTCATGTAAAATTTAAAATCAATAAAGTAAATAAATTTAGCTTGTCTGCCTGAATCGATTTGCTCCTATGCTAACGCAGCCCTGTAATGCTGCACTTCCTTATCTCCCGTGTCATCCTCCAGTGATAGTCTCGGGGCTGAACGGTGCTCTGTTATCATGTCCTTTGCAACACAGTGTTCCTCTGAGCCTCCTGCCACTTCAGTATTTCAAACCTGGGGTTGGAGCCTCACCTCCCACTGGATGGGGAGCTGCTGGTGCCAGGAGCCAGGAACCAGCTTCCTCCCCCTTGGAGCAGTCCTGTGCTCTCACAGCTGGTACTGGAGAAAGGGAATATTGCTGCCAAAATTTGAGCAGGTAGCTGGGCTTGGACACAGCCAAGATATGCATGGAAAAAGGCTGCAAGCTTCTTCAGCAGGGCAACCCCACCGGAGAGGGAAAAAGGATTGCTCCTTGTTTTTCCCACTATTTTTTTTTTCCAAAGATGCCAGTTCTTGGGAACAAACAGAGCTTCCTTTTTAGTTTTTTATTATTATTTTTTTTTTTAGTTGTAGGATTTTTAGGTGATGAAAAGCAAATGTGCTCATCGAGCCTTTTTAGTGGTATTTTCCTCAGCATGACATGGGGCAATTGCAGTGGGCACGGATAGAGGAGAGACTCCCAGTGATGGATTTTCGTTGGGTTTGTCCTCTCTTTTTATACAGATGCCTCGGTCAGCTGTCAAAACTGACCCACCTGTGGGAGATGCCCTGGCATGACTGAAATGCCAGGCTGCAGGACAGCACTTGGTCAGGAATGCAGTAGCCAGTTCCAGGTTTTACCCTTGGCAGACGCGTCAGCGTTCCCCATGGAATCACAAATGATAACATAAACCCCCGACCTACCTTGCAGTGCTGTCGAGTGTGCTCAGCAGACACAGCTGCCCCATTCATAGGATTTGCAACAATAATAATCTAAAACTGATGAACTTTAAAAATATTGGATTTACTTATTAAAAAAGGAAACACATAAATACAAATGCTTTGATTCTGGGTCTGGCAAAAGGATAACTTTTTATAGCCACACAAACAATGTTCTTTTAAGTCAGTACTCCGGTTTCATGTGTAGTGAAATGTTCCTTTTTTATTACTTGTGAAAGAAAAGAAAATATCAACCCCGTCTGTCAGTGCTGCTGTAGAGTTTAAGATGGAGCACCCTTCCGGAAGCTGCTAGAGAGATGTCTATAAAATGTTAGGCTGACTTTAAAGAAAAACAAAAAGGAGAACAGAAAACAGAAAAAGAGAGGGCATAATGATATAATAATAATAAAAAAGAGGAACAGATCTCTTTCTGGTTTAAGTTGGGATAAATTCAAGTGGAACCCGTGATGTACTGTAGTTATACCAATTCAGCAGCAAGAGGTCTGTGTATGTCCAAAAAACAGAAGTTTGAGCAAATAAATACAAGTTCTGCAATCAGTTTTATTTGTTTTCTGAGTCATGTCTGGTGCATGGAGGCAAAGAGGCTCCAGTTAGAGGAGTGGATTAGAGGAGTGGAGTTGTCCTTCCGGCCAGAGAAGACGGTGAACTTGGAGAATTAATCCATAGGAAGTCCAGGATCGCTGTTTTGGCTCTGTAGCTGCCAGCAGGTTTGCAGGTGATTTTGAGCATGATGTGGTTCTAGCCCAAATACAATTCTTGTACCATCCTGGCCAGCCTTGGAGAAAACAGGACGTGCTGGATTGGGTACATGCATTAATGACTGGCTTTCCCAGATGCAGAGCTGTACAACTCCTGGGGCTGTTTCTCACTAGAAAACTTGGCTGAGATGTGGGGAATTGGGCTAATTAAGAAGATGTTAAACACTGCTCTGCAGTAACAGCAGCTGACTGGCACGCTGTCTGGAACAGGAGGCTTACTGAGCCTGACTGTCACGAAGCTGGGAAAGGAAGAGCCTGTCGTTTTATTAACTACAAAATCATCTTTGATTGCATTAGCAAGGCTCTCCCGCAGCAATGAAGCTTAATTTTCCGGGGAAAGCCGAGTGGGTGCCCGCAGGGGAACGCTGTGCTCCGAAGGTCAGCCCGGGCTTTCACTTCTTCCCCCTGTTTTTTGATAAAGAGCTCTATGTTGTCAGAAATGAGCAGTGGTGGTTGCCCTCCTAAGTACCTACGGATAGGCTTGACCAAGTGCTTAGTCTGGAAACCGCGGAGCGTCAAGTCAAGAGACTCCTGTCCTGTTCTGCACTGCTGGGAACCAGGGCTTCTCCTGGCGCCGATACGAGGGCCAGAAAAGGGCTGTAGTCACCCGTTCAGAAATGCCAGCCCAAGCTTTTGAGATCTTTTTCCTTTCTAATTTGCCTATTTAGTAAATAGGTAAAAAAA
>VYZQ01021880.1:236-11830 GCA_013400655.1 Mystacornis crossleyi
CAAAAGACTCAAAAAAGTACTGAACCACTGAAGATCCAGCCGTGCTGTAAGATAATGTACCAGTCAGGTTTCTAAAGCAAAGCTAAAAATGGAGAGCTGCAATTGAGGAAGAGAAAGACAAAGACTTTTTCTCCAAAAAGATGTCCCCAGACCAGCAGCAAAGGAACTGCTTTGGAAACTCTAGTTGAAAGTCAGGTCTGGCAGGAGGGGATGTCTGGTTTGAGACCTAACAGCTTCACAGGTGTGACATATTTATTTTCCAGGAAAGGGCAGGAATCTATCCCAGAATACGAGTGGAAACATTTATGACTGCTTTTGAAATGAGCAGCCATAATTACAAAAGAATCAAGTTCTCCTTCTGGAGATTAGCAGATCAGCTGAATAACATTAGAGATTACAGCTGTGCACTCCAGATCACCCATGCCACTGAATGGATCAGTTGGACTAATCATTAGATTTTAACAGCAATAGTTTCCTAGCAGCAGAGCAAACTGACTGAAAAAGTTCACAGCTGGGACACTGAACACCAATGTTAAGAGAGGAAAGGAACACGCTGCCACAGAAGGTATCTCAACAACCACTCCTATTGGCCCTGTCAATGAATCATCGCCAGAATTCTTCAGTTAATAGATGGTCACATTCAGAAGAACTAGAACAGTATATTTACCTCACTGCATCATGATGTAAGCTTAAGTAAAGAAAACTTCACTTCTTTGCAGTACCTACAGGTCTGTTCTCTTCTTCACTCAGGTGAGACCCCGCTTGGCAGTCCCACAGCAGGCTCACAGCCTGCCACACACCGCAGGGAGGGCTATTTCCTAAACACACCACCACTTCCTCCTCAGGAAGTTCTACCAACACCGTGTGTAGCAGCCAGAACGCAGTTCCAGGCATCCTTCCTCTCTGCTATTCATCACAGCCTCTTCTCATTGTGCTTGTCAATGAACAGGTTCTTCACTGTGGGTGGGTTATCAGCTTGAACATCTTTACCTACACATTAGGAAGGAGGTTAGTACTGTGTCCCAAGCAATCAAAATGTACTCCCTCACCACTACCGCTGGAGAAAAATACAAACACACACTCACATGAACTAAGTATCACTACAATACAAGCGTACATAAAAGAGAGACCAAGAAATCCTACTTTGTTAACTGGATCAGAACCCTCTCACTTAGCTTTCAATCATTCCCTTAATTTCATTCAACTTTAAATTGGGAAGAGTTTTTTTTTAAAGAAACTTAGCCAGATTTTTTTTCACATGTTCTTAATAGAGATTGTTAAAACACTTGAGTCTTATCTGCATTTGAACCAAAGGTTAATTCTGAAACACGTCATTCTTCACTCAGTTCTATTTTAAGCTTAATTCCCACTTTAACACACAACAGACCATTTTCAAACATCTCTATCCAATACAATAGCAGATCACAAACCATATCTTTTCGAGCATTATTGGATTAAAATAGTTGCCATCTTAGCACAGGGGCAGTATTACACTCGCCTTGTATATACAAAAGACATAATTATGTCCGTTCCCCTAATGGACAAGAAACCTTATTTTCACCATAGCCAAGCCAGAAAACAGGCACTTCCTGAGTCTTCTGGGAATGGCTGAAGGTTGTTAATAAACAGACTGAAGCGTAAGTACATTTTAGTCCTAGTTATGCCACCTGAAAAAGGGGACAGGAAGACTATGTTTAACCCTAAATGAAGTAAGTGCGATACGATGCATCATAGTAAAAAATGCTACTACTCTTTGTACAACACTTAGAGATGCTGTTGCTCATTATAAGAAATATCTGGACAAAATCACATTTTTCCAGCAACACTAGAATAACAGATTATAAAGCAGTGAGGCTATGTATCAGTGAAGCAGCAGAACACTGAGTTTGCTGTATGACCAACAGCCATGTGAGGCCTCGTGAAGCAGAGGGTCTGTGCAAAACCAGCACACTTACTGCATGATTAATGGTAGCCTACAGAAAATCTGCAAGAACAAAGTATCTGGCTTGGAAAACACTGAAGCAAGACTTTTATTTTTGAAAAATTGTGTAAAGAATCATTTAGTTCTTCAGTTACAAAATATTATTACGTGACTTGACACTCTATGCACAAGGTGAATGTTTTAGTGCATGACTAAAGAACCCTTGGTGAAACTATTGAAAACTTTAAAAACTTTTAAATGCCTCTACCAATTACAGCTACTTCCACAATATTATTAAAAATGCATTCACAGAAGACTGAGCAAGCAACTCTGACACTCCCCACTTCTTGCACATGTGACTTAATCTATTTTTGAATTCTGGAGGATCTGTTTTTTAAAAACTTTTAGAAACAAGAAAGTGATCTCACCTACTAACAACTTCTTCAGTGAAGGGATAAATTCCTGCTCTGGCCAATCTGGCACAGCATCCAGAGTATGCACTGGTTTTTCCTCTCTATACACTAAGGGTGTAACAGTGTGCTCAAGATAAGAAGGGAGTGGTCTCGAGGTTACAAAGCAAGCACTAAGGGAAAGAGAAAAGGTTTGCACATGGGATATTACAGAACACCTAGATGCTCTACATCACACATTCAGAAAACAAGATCCACCAGCTTTGCATGTGCACACACAACTCTGTACAAATCTTATTACATGTCCAGCTGCAATACCATGAAACCCAGCTTACACTGCACTATTCAGTGAGTTTTACTGAACTGAAATGTGGCCTTTAAAATAACTTAGTCTGCATATAGCTTAGAGGCTATAATTTAGACTTTGCTACAGTTCAGAACTATAACAGGGTCACAGCTCTGAACTCATCAAAAAGCCAAAATGCCTGATACAAATTTAAAACAAGGAAGTATTTTCTGCCAGATGGGGGAGGCAAAAAAGAAGGGAGTGTCAACTTCCCTCTCATCCAAATATCAATTCCTTGTATTTATCTGCTCAGCTATTAAGTAGACTGTAGGATACCATTTTAAATTGGCTTTAAAACTATATACTGTTTAACAAATATGATGCACAAATCCCAGGCAGACAAGTGAATTTAGTGTGTTTCACACTTAAAAGATGCATCTTTAGGCTTTGTCTCAATAGAATAACCAGAAAGAAAAGGACCCATCTGCTATGGGTTGAATCATATCATTTATCATTCTGACAATTAGGACAAATGAAGTGTAAAAATATCTATACAGAATCCAGGCACTGAGTATCACCAGTAGAACGTTACCATTTCAATACACAGAGGCCAAGGTATAGCAGTGGTATATTCCTTATAACTTTCCTCCTATGTATTTAATGAAAGTGCACATTATTTAGAATCTTAAACTCACGTCAACAATTCCTTAAAAAAAAACAACACATTTCATGGCACTATTTCTACACAGCAATTGGAGTGAACAAGGAACTCATAAAATAAAACTTACAGCACAAGAATAAAACAAACATATCCTACTTTTAACTTTTAGGTAATTTCTCACAATAGGTGTAATTATAGTACCCAGTAAACGTACAAGAACTTGGTAGAGGAATAATATACAGTGGTTCTTCTGGTAACATGTATCATTTAGCTCCTAGCAGAGACCCAGACAAAACCCTTTCATTTAGCATAGCTCTGATAAACTGTTTCAACTACTCTCTACTCCTATATATAGGAAGCTATAGCAAATACAACTGGAATATGAGACGGTATTTCCTAGTGTTATTATCAGCTCCCATCAGATTTAAGACAAAGACATATACCTTACATTTGTTGCTACTGATATTCAAAAGGTACAACTATTCTATGTAGCTTGTCAACAAATATTTGCTCTTCTAAACCACTCAGAGTAAGATACCTATACCTAGGTATTTTGATCAGCCCTTCAATTTTATTGAATTAAATCAAATCATTAGCCTTTTATGGTGTAGGAGGGGCTGCAAATACTAACAGAGTTAATCACCATGGACTATTCTGAGCACACTCCCCACTAAAAGGGAGCAGACACTGTTCAATACTTCAGAAGACCAGAGATCACGGGACCAGTTACGCAACTAGTCACAAAACTGGAAGGCTGCTAACTGATTTGCCACATGCTGTTTGTTTTTGTCAACCCAATGAACAAGGGGATTTTTCTGTGAAAAGTCCTCCTGTAAAGTGAACTTCCCTTTTCAGTATCACCTGTGAATATCCTTTAGTGTTCAAGAGAAAGACTAGAGCAGCCACATCTTTTTCCCTTCACAGATCTCTTGCTAACAACAGTAAATAGGTTTCAAACATGATTATAAAATCAGGTCCATACACTTAAAAAGAAATTAACACAGCAGTAAATTAGAGCCTTCCTCTCTTCTTTAGAACATTATTTCAGATACAGATAAATACCTTGAAAGAAAACAAACCAAACACACAGACACAAACCCCAGAAACAACAAAACAACACCCAAATCCAAAAACCCGAAACAAAACCAAAACCAACACCACCCCCCACATCCTCTATTTGCAATGGAATCTACTGTACTCACCGTTTTTAAAACAAAATTCATAGTAACATTAACGTAACTGAATAAATAACTGAAACTAAAACCAGATGTTATTACTGGCACCTTCAAAACAGTGGCATTTTTCATGGTTTTGTGATTCAGGTAACATTAAAATGTTACACAATTGTGCCGTGGTATCAATTTTTCTCAGAGTTTTTACGATGTGAGCAGAAATGCACGGTAAAGTCCTCCTATATTTCACCACAGACTTTAGAATCACAACCTGTGTTGTATAAGTAACATTATTCATAAAACCTTTATTTTTAGTAGAAATGTACTTCCTCTGATAAATCAAATCATACAACAATATACACTGTTTCCCTTGGTTAACAAGGTAGTTTTCCTCAAATTAAAAAGGAAACAAGAGCAGTAATGTAATTTAACCATAAGCATATGCACGTCCATTACAAAAGTTACAATTTCAAAAAGGTAAAACAGCACATTTGGTCATTGAAGTTGCATACACAAAAGCTGAGTACAAACTTGAGTGTTCTGAAAAGAAAAGCCATATTTTTGAACTGTCATAGCTAAGTTCCTCATTCTTTCCAAAACATGTACAAAGTCCAAACTCAAAACCGCTCATTTTCATACTGTTTCTGTAATCCATCATATGTAAAAGACAGTGGGCTCCATAAATATATTCTGCACCAGTCCAGGAGTTTCATATTGAAAGCAAGCAAATTTATAGCATAATCAGTGCCAACACTTATGAAGCAAGACAAATAGTATTCGCATTCAGGACAGAAGCAAACATGAAGGACGGGGTCAAATTTGCAATAGCGACACCAGACCACATCAATTACTTTTTAGAGAGACAACTTCTTTTTGAGAATCAAATGAACAGTCAATGTAGAAATTTAAAGGTTCTTCAGCAGAAGCCTACCTTCTGCAGTTACTTTCTTCCTGACTAAACTAATAAAAATAGAAAAGTATTCACACTAAAATCCAGTGGAGATTTGAAAGGTATAAATGAACAAGCACCAAATCTAGGTACTTCATCTATGACTGAACCTCAAGGTTCAAATCTGGGCCCAGTATTTTCAACTGATTTATCAATGACTTGCATGGAGAGGCAGATGCTGCAGATGCTCAGCACGTTCGCTGACGACACAAAGCTGGGAGGAGAGGCCGATACCCCAGGGGGCTGTGCAGCCCCTCAGAAGGGCCTTGACGGGCTGGAGAGAGGGGCAGAGAGGAACCATCTGAATTGAACAAAGGCAAATGCAGGGTCCTGCTCCTGGGGAAGAATAACCCTGGGCATCAGCACAGGCTGGGGGCTGACCTGCTGGGGAGCAGCTCTGTGGAGCGGGACCTGGGGGTCCTGGTGGACAACAAGCTGTCTGTGAACCAGCAGTTCCAAGAAGGAGAATGGTAGGAAGAGCATTGCCAGCAGGTCAAGGGAGGTGACCCTGCCCCTCTACTCGGCCCCAGTGAGGCACAGCTGGAGTGCTGTGACCAGTTCTGGGCTCCTCGGTACAAGACAGACACGGAACTCCTGGGTCTGGCAGAGGGCAACAAAGATGATGAAGGGACTGGAGTATCTCACAAGGAAAACTGAGGGAGCTGGGACTGTTCAGCCGAGAAGAGATGACTGAGAGGACATCTCGTGAATGTCTGTCAGTATCCGAAGGGAGGTGTCAGAGGATGGATCCAGGCTCTGCTGGGTGGTGCCAAGCAACAGGACAAGAGGCAATGGGCAGAAACTGATGTACAGGAAGCACCACCCAAACATGACAAAAAACTTCTTTACTGTGAGGGTGACCTCACAGATTGCCCAGAAGTTGTGGAGTCTCCCTCACTGGAGAGATTCCAGAATTATCTGGATGAAATCCTATGCAGTGTGCTCTGGGATAACTCCCTACCTGAGCAGGGAGGTTGGACCAGATGACCCACGGTGGTCCCTTCCAACCTTATCCATTCCATGATTCTGTGACTGAAACAGAAGCATCCTTGCCACTTTCTCCCTCTCATAATTTCTCAGCATCATTTTTGGTTCTTATAGTCTAATTTTTTTCAACTCCTGTTCATCTATTACTTCCCTTTGAATTCCTTCTTTAAGCCTCTTTTGCACTGCTTACCCTTCTGACATAACTTCACTGTTTACTCCAAAAGCAGATACTGGTAACATTCTTCCTGCCTTAATACAGAAATACTGTGAGAATCCAATTTAACGGCAGTACATTAAACACTGTGTTAATTCTATACTCCATGCAAAGCATCTTGTTCCACTGATCATAGTCACAGAAAAACTGTTACTGTAGTAAATAACTACTAGATTTCTTTCCTAATGACTTTTCAGCATTACCAAATCAGAAAAAATAAAGAGCAAAACAGTAAAAAAGTGCTGAGCAATATACTGTAGATGTAGTTCAAAACTCAGCTGCAGCAAATACTGCAGATCAGAAGAGTAATTTACTATATATTCACTATGTAGAATCATAGAATGGCTTGGGTTGGAGAGGACCTTAAAGATCATCTTGTTCCAAATGCCCTGCCATAGGCATGGGTATCTCCCACTAGACCAGGTCACTCAGAGCCTCATCCAGCCTGGCCTTGAACACCTCCAGACCTTGGTACATGTACTTTCCTTTCAAAAACCAGTTCTTACCAAAGAACCCTGTGAAAATTAACACTACTTATTACACCTTGACCTTGAAGTAGAAGAAAGTGGCAGTCTTTTTGTCACTTAAAGATAGAATCTTTCCTGTATTTTATGTCATTGCCACACCACATTCATTACGTCCTATATGAAAAACCTAATTATTTGCGATTTCATTCTTCAACATGAAATGCTACTCATGCCGTTACTAAGCACTCATTTCACTAAGTCTGCATGACATTAAAATAGCAAAATATTAACCAATAAGTGATAAATCTCTGTAAATAATCAATGGTCTAGGAACTGTCATAGTACTAATGAAATTCTGACAAACAGCCGCAAATATTGAGTAAAACATAATATAATGAGAAAACCAAAACCCATTTCTTTCATATTGAGTAAAACTGTTATGTCTTTTATTATATTGACTACAAAACTGAAACCATCTAATTGCACATGGGAGTTCAACTTTGTTTTTAACATTACTAGCTTGATTAAAATAACACTGAAAATTGATGTTTCATATCTGGGGAGCCTTAATACTTTATGTATTAAAAAAAACATTTACAAATCAGTGATTAAAGCATGCCAATTTATAAGCAAAAACACATGATTTTGTGGCAGAAAAAATTTAAGCAAGTGCCTTTTCCCCAAGTAGCTCTATTTTGGTTTTTATGTCATTACATATCATTGCGTAAAACCATGCATATCTTTCTTTCTGAAGATAATGATTTGGGAAGGAAACTATTGTCCCCATCTGCCTCAGAGAAGTACTGAATATTTAAAACATTCAAAAGGTCATTTATTAAAATATATTTGACTAAATTTTCAGTATTATTCTTATGGTATCACATACCATATCAGAGAATAGTCACAGGAAGGAATTATTTCCCAGATGCTTTAAAATGCTTCATAAGAATATGCAAAATTATTCTCCTCTTACAGGAGCAAAATGCACAATTGACATTAAAAACCCCACAAATTTAATTGTGAAAGCAGTATTTGTTTTCATATTACAAAAAAACATGAACAAAATACTTAACTGATAAACTGAAATATATTAAGTACCTTACACCAAGATTAAGTATATCCACTATCCAGTTACAAAGCAAATTAGTAAACTCAAATAAAGGCAGCAAAACTGGATAAACTAACAATCGAGAATATATTTTTATCTTAACTTGTAAGCAGTGTCCTGAAACAGCTCTTTAGCAATTACATTCTCAATGCAAAGTTTTTAAGAATGCTCGATTTCTTCTGTTTCTTTACTCTGAAGCAAATTCACTCTTCCGTGAATTGAAAATAACCCTGTATAGTCTAGAAAGATTTCTATAAGGAGAGAAATACAGAAGAGAAAGATTACTGGTTACCATTTGACCTTCCCATCTGAGTCATCCAGAGAACTAGACTTGAGCCCAAATCACTTAAATGAATATGACCCTGATGTTAATGTCATGAAACACGGGTTAATTCTTGGTATTTCTTAAATTGCAAAAAGAAAGCCGATACTCTAATACATTTTCTTTTCAGTTCCCAAAGTTCTATTGGACTTGGGTTTATTGTAATTGTTAAAAATTCAGTTTTCAAATCAGATTTTATATATACAAGCATGAACCAACTCACATGAGATGTGCCCTGCCCTAGTGGCATTAGTTCATTAGGCTGGGAATACTCATTTGCTATCAACCTGCTGCAATTAGAGTACACTCCTGATAATAAAATTAAAGTTTCTTTTTTTCTGGTTACATACAATCAAAAACTTTTATGCCTATCAAGAATACATAGTAGCATAAAATAAATACTTCANCTTGGTATTTCTTAAATTGCAAAAAGAAAGCCGATACTCTAATACATTTTCTTTTCAGTTCCCAAAGTTCTATTGGACTTGGGTTTATTGTAATTGTTAAAAATTCAGTTTTCAAATCAGATTTTATATATACAAGCATGAACCAACTCACATGAGATGTGCCCTGCCCTAGTGGCATTAGTTCATTAGGCTGGGAATACTCATTTGCTATCAACCTGCTGCAATTAGAGTACACTCCTGATAATAAAATTAAAGTTTCTTTTTTTCTGGTTACATACAATCAAAAACTTTCATGCCTCTCAAGAATACATAGTAGCATAAAATAAATACTTCAGTTTCTAGCATTCCACGAACCAGCTCATTCACACAAACAAATAATCAGCAGTAACATGAGAGCAATTTAGAAATAATTTAATGCTCTCTAAACTGTTGTGGCTCTCAGCATCCATTTTAAATGGTTGTCACCAGCATCAGCGTCATATGTTTTATTTCCATGTTAAAATCATGCTGAGATAACAATAATACTTTTAACTAAGCCATGTATCTGATTGATACAGAATTTTGTTGCTCAACATTACTGCAAACATTTCACATTAACGAGTCCAAATTCAACAATCAACTAAAATGCTAATTAAAATGTTTTTCATCCATGCTGCAAAGTAGTTTTCCCCACTTCAACAAAGAACTGGAAAGACTACACAGTACACTTATCACAACATCTGCACAGCCATCTCTGATTTCTCAATCTGTGTTTCTTGGAAACAATTCTTTTACTTTTTACAACTGTAATGCACAACCCAGTAATAGCTTTTTGCAATAAAGAGATGTAACAGGTAAAGAACTCTAACAGAAACAACTAGATTCCCAGAAACTACAGCAGAAAACCGAGTAGCAATTAAACTGGGCCACAACTGCAGTAAGTGCACAACTAGTAGACAAACACTAATGTGAATTCAGACACATAAAATCATGGAGAAAATTCTGAATAAAGGTGCTTTTCCATGATGTAACTTAGGATTCCTAATACTAATGTAGGGCAACAGCACACCAAATATAATTCAAATAAACTACTTGCTGCTAAAACAGTAAACAGTTTCCAGCCAGATGAATGTAACTGGATGAGAAATACTACCTTCTGTGTCAGCTGCTATTAAATACAGCTTTACTAGAAATGTCTTTTAATATACTGTCCTTAAAGTCAAAAGAATCTCATAAACTGCCCATTTAAGCACTACCTAAAACATACCTACCATTGTTTCTACTCAAAAAAGTTAAACCAATAACAGCTACTGAAGAGTGTTCTTCATAGGGAAATATAGATTACGAAAGTCTTCTGAAATACTAACATAAAAGCCTTCAGGAACACCTCTACAGGTGTTGCAGATGTTTTATACCATGTTATAGAAATGATAAACACAGATCGTACAAAGCCCAGAAGAAAACTGTATACATGAGAAAGCACATTGTGCCCCAAAAGATGACCTTACAAATAACTGTGTCACTCAAACTTCTTCATTGTTAACTTAACCATTCTCTTTATTCATCTCTTTTCCTCATAAAATAGAAGTTAATACTAAGCAGAACACAGAAACTAATGCTGCTGAAGCAACTGAATGAATTGTAACCAATTCATTTGTAACCAAAGAAAAAAAGATTATGAATAAAAATAACATAAGATAGTCTAAACAAAACCCAAATGGAGACAGTAAAATGTTAGGAACTTCTAGTAAATGAAGATCAGAAGAAACTGTTTTCAGAACAAAGACAAGTAGAATCAGAGGGTTTAAAAAAAAGCACTGTTTAAGATGTTAGGGTGCCATTTCCTGCTATAAACTTACTATTGGATTAGCTTTAGTGGCAGAGACTATTGAAAGAGAAAGCATCCAGCTACAAGCAAAGCCTCAAGTCCCTTTACTATGGCAGGAATACATACATTTTTAGTTATATTTTTCAAGTGCCCTCATCAGCTTTTTGGAAAATACAGTAATATTAAAAAAAAAATTCCTGCAACGAGGTTGAACTGCATATTGTGCTACTTTGAGATAATTTAAATCAACTGAAAATAAATGAAAAATCTGTAAAGTGCTCTTGAAGAAATACTTTAAAATTCATCACCTTTCTTAAAAAACAAAAACCCCTTTACACCACATGAAACATTTTTACATCGATTAAGAAAGGACAGGAAGAACCAACATTATGAAAAGCTATGCTCTCTTTGTAACAGCGTAACTGGTAACAGTCCTGGAAGGGTAACAGGCAACATCCAAACAACTGTTAGATGAACTAGGGAGACAGGGGAGCATGATCCTCTTCCCACAAATGAACCTAAGTCAGCAAAAACTCAAATCTCTTTTCCAATGACATAATGAAGAAAAGCAGTCAGGAAAGCCACAAGTTTCAGGTTTGACTTACAGGCTGATTATGCCTGCATGATTAGAAGTGGAAATGCTAAGTACAAAGTACTACAAATAGTCTATCAAGATCATAAGAGACATTTACATATACGGTCTGAAAGTTCACATTTCCCAGCATCCAGTGCATATAAACAGCACTATTCCCACCTAACGTGTGCATAAAGGTCTGTATAAGCTCTCCTTTCAGAATTAAAACTCAAGGTTGAAACTTGAGCTTGAAGCACTGATATTACATGGTACCTCGTTATCGTAAAAAGCATGAATCCTGGTCATTCA